>CM045562.1:24497738-24685674 GCA_024721245.1 Mitragyna speciosa | reverse complement strand
GCCCCAAAAAAAAAAAAAAAACAGTGAAAATGCAAAATCAAACAAATTCTAAATTAACTGTGAATGGGTATACAATTAATTGCATAAAAACGAAAAGTATTTTGCTGCCAAGAACAATATGAGATGATTAAGAAAAATTCATGAGTGACTCTTCAACCTCTAGTGCGAGTGAGGAAAGCTACAAATTGAATTGTGATGATGGAACAATGAGCTTTCAGTTTGCCGTTAAATACCCCTTCGCCCTCCTTATGAAAAAACAAAAAATAAAAAGGGCAACTTTTATTTATAGTAATTAAGTACATGGCAGTATTTTTAACGTTATTTAAATGTGGTAATTGCGAACCTTTTAGTGACTCGGCAGTTGGCGGCGAATATTATCTTTAAAAAGTCACAAAAACGAAGACATTTAGCTATTAAAATTCCTGTGATTGAGCTTAATTCACGGTTATGCAGGGGTTGGGGACATGAGTAGATGAGTCAGGATATGAAGTTTTTCTTTTTTATTTTATCCGAAATGTATTACTAATAAATAGTAACACTTTTTTTTTTTTACTTGACAAAAGTATATTATCTAGGGGTGGGCAAAAAATTTTTTTGAAAAAATATTTATCTACAGAGAAATTTGAGGATAACTTAACTGAATTCAAAAAGTATTGAGGTTAATCAACCCTCATTTGCAAAAACGCTTGTGATTCTTGGTATCAATTTTCAAAACCACAATTAATCAAAATCGCTCCATATATATGTTCTAAAGGCTAATATCCATGCATATTATGGAGTAGGTGAAATATATTAGGTGATTTGAAACTCAAGTCTAGTATAACTCAAGTTTTTTTTTTTTTTTTAAATATCATGCTTTTTTTTTCATTTTTGCTTTATGATTTATGCACTATTTTATATTTTTAAACTCTAATAATCATAAAGAATTATTTTCACATACCTAGGATGTCTAACAATACAATTACTTTTTTAACATGAGTTGCAAAGAATCCTAATTTGTAATATCGTATTTGTAAAAAGAAAAAAATAAGTAGTTTTACTTTGTAGCTTTATTAATTGCATTGCTAAATATTTAGAATTGTAGAGATAGACTTTTTGATCATGGACTTATGTTGTAGGTTTTTTTTTTTTTTTAAACATTTTGGTAAATCATCTTAACATTACACAATTTCAGCTTAATTATGATAGTTGATCCTCTTTAATAGAGTGACCGGTAAGCAGTTGACCGATTACTGAGAGTCAAATGCATATAGCAAACTAAGCAAACTGGTATAATCGTTTCTGATTAAGATATTAGACGTAAGAATTGGTTAACCAGCCTAGCCCTAATATTATCCACACGTCATTATATTGCAGTATTCTTGTTATCTTAGAGTTAATATATATCTTTTGGTCAAAGTGTACACGTACATCACTGGACCAAATCCAAACTTTATAATTAGCTAACCGAAATCTAAACTGATTTAATTGACGTGGAATAAATAGACTTAACTCAAACATGAGAATTATAATAGTTTCATTGATAAAAAATTAGTTATAGTTACGATTAAATGTATTTTAAAAATTGTCAAAAAGATAATATAAAAAGGAGAAACACTAAAAATCAAGCTGTGTCCCCTTTATATATAATAATAGGGTGCTCCCCTGCATATGATAAGATTAAGATTAAGGTAACACAATTTTCTGCTGAAGTTCCACCACCGGCTGCCAGTTAGTGGGGTTGTTCTGATCGGATATACGCATGAAACAGTAATCCGGCCATCCTATTTGACGGCTGCCATCGGCCCACCGCCATTTTAATATAAAGCAGTCCTTCTATCATTCTGTCCCGTCAGTAAAGCCACCGGCTGCTAAAGCTGGGCTATTCATAAATCGACCTCTCAACATATAGCCTATTTGTATACAGGCCATCCAGGCTTGTACCAAACATGTCCCACGGGCTAGCCCAGATGGGTTCTGGCTCTCAAAGCGGTGGCCCCAAATATATATATATATTTTGGGTAATTTTTGGTGGAACCTTGAGAAATTTTATTAACCGCAATTGCCCCAAAATCAATCAGGCAAAATTCTTGCAGGTTCATCCTTTAAAAGAAAAATTCCGAGCAGGAATGATCAAATGATAAAAATTTGATGGTTGGAACAGCATAGTAATAATTAGTAAAAATACCACCTATATAGCCAACAATCTTATAGTCACCTACAGTTTATTTTGAGAGTAAAATAAAGAATCCGAGATATAACAGTTGAACCTTTTTTTAAGTAAAAGTTCTGTAAAATCTCAGTGGCGTGCACCTAGAATAAGATAATTCCAAGAATTGACATTGTATTTGGATTATCCAACAAACTTACTCAAAAAGAAAAAGAAAATATCATCCCACAAACTTACGTGGGCCTATATGAAATTGTTAACAGAGGATGTCCCGCAGGAGTCCAACGCTTTTTTTAATCTTAAGGGAAAATCCCAGGCAACACAGCCATGTGATTGATTTATTGTGATGCTTGAGAACTTAGCTTAATAATGGATCTCAAATGATTTATATGTTTTTCGGGATAACTCCAAAAAGTGTGAAGCATTTTATGGCTTGTGGATTTTCATTCGGATAGAAGGATGTTATTGCAATGTATTCCAGGATTAAAATATATATAAAAAAAAAGAAGAAAATAAAGAGAAACAGAAAAGCTGCAGCAGCGCCGCGCTAGTGAATGGCTTTAAATAACATTAATAAAAGCAAAGTAATGACGCGGGAGAAATGACGGAGACGGAGGCAACGATGATGGTTACGAGGAGCCGTCAATGATGATGGTTGCTCTTTATTAATAAAAGAGTCCATATTATATTTATTTTCAACTGTTTGCTCTCTCTCTCTCTCTCTCTGGAATGCTGATTACTTCACTATTCTAAATTTAGTAATGTACTAATTAATTAATATCTTAAAGAAAAATACAGTATTGATTGGGGAGCTTAAGAATTTCCGTGTCCTCCCTTTCTCTTCTCAATCTATATCTAATGTATACGTGGGCGTGCGTCTGTGCGCCTATATGATATGCGTTTGATGAGAGAGAAAGAGAGAAAGAGAGCGAGAGCTAGGATCCAACTCTCCCCGTGCAGGTCATTGCTTTTGTTGTTTCGGAGCGAGAGGGAGGTTCGCGGTCACGGCTCTTTCTCTTCCATTTTAACAACTCCAGGTCCCACGACTCAACCCATTTCATAATTATTAGCAAAAACCCAAAAAAAAAAAGGTTATTAATTTATGTAATGTTCATTGTGATTTGTGCGATGATGCGATACTTTTTTTTTTTTTAATTATACCAAGCTAAAATTTGTTTATTTTTTGTTATTTATTTCTTTTTGTCTCTTCATAAATGAATAACATATTATTGTCGAAAGTTTTTACGTATGCTGCAGTAAAATGGGGTGCTACGAGTTTTCTTCCTTGGTCTTACATTAACCTGATTCTTTTTTAATGTTTTTATTAGTATAGTGGTATTTATGAATAAAGGTTGCGCAGTGCTGTCTAATTTGCATTTTGGTTTTCTCAGTTTCCATTCAGCATATTCCATTTATCCAGGCAGCTCATAATAATTTGATCGATTGCTAGTAAGTACGAGTGTTACTTAAGAGTGTTCTTGATTAAGACATTTTTGTTTTTATATTCTTATCCTGTCTCTGTGCAACTATGCATGCATTTTCCTGCACAAAAGTCCCACCATTTTTATGGTTAGCTTTTTCTCTTCTTGGATTTTTGTAATCTTATGCTCTCGTTGCACTGGATCATTGGATGTGGACCCTTCAAAGTTCCGACTGGTTTACTCTCTTCATTTTTATTCGGTTTGGTTTTTGATAATGAACCCAACAGGGACGGGTCATGCTCATATAAAACCTCCCTCTTTTCCTTTCCAAAAAGTGATAAAAGTGGAAAAGGAAAGTACAAACTAAAGTGATGGATCATGCATCTGTTTGTTCAAAATCTAAGTGTTTTTCTAGTTTTAGTTTTGCATTTTGTTTCTGCCATCACATGGAATATTTCATGCCTGTTTTGTGTCATTTTCCTCCTAGCATATATATTCATGTTAACAAACAACTCTGCTTTTAGAAAAGAAGTTGCTCTTCGATTTTTATCATTTTTTATTTCAATTGCTAACTTACATGGAATGAGAGACTTGAGGTTTTTGGTCTCTGATAGATTGCAGTCCTTTTTCCTTCTTCGTGGGCTCTTTTTCAAGCGAACTGTGAAATTTTAAGAAAGCTGAGGGGGGATTTTTACTGTCGTTGATCCATCTGTCAGCCCTCTTCAGTTAACAGTCTCCCCAGTTTCATCAGAGATGCTTGCTTTTATCTAAGGTACACGTAGTAGAATCCAGGAAATTTTGGTTGAAAAGTTCATAGGTTTGGAATTTATCTAAAAGGTGATCTCATGTTACTGACAGAGATTGAGCTCCATATTATCCCTGTCGTATCAGAGCCGGAGAATTTAAGTGGTACCATCAAGCTTTGCGCCTTAATGGAGTTCTCTGTGTAGAGACAAGTGTTTCTTTTGTGTGTCTAGTTACCGATATTTATCTATAAAGATTTCTAGATCACAAGCTAAATTGCTATTCAGCCCTTACTATTTTGTTATGAACTAACATCGAAGACCAGAACCGTCTATGATTTGAAGGAATATATTTTATCAGTGGATTCTGGTATCATGTTCTCTACGGCAGTAGGCTGATTTGTGTGTCGGCTGCATTTATTTCTTTTGCAGTACTTTATGGTGAGTTTGTCATCATTCATGTTGTAACTTTATCATTCGGTCATCAAAATGGGTGCTTGTTTATCAACTCCATCGTACATCAAAACACGGAGGAAACCTCGTCATCATTCGATAAAACACAAAGGAAAGCTTTTGAATAGGTGTAGCAGATGGACCTCGAAAATGGAACAGTGATGCCCCAGTAACAGATGTTGCTGTTAGTGAATTTGTTCACGCTACCAATAGCTGCAGAAAATCTGAGGTTTCCAATGCAACATTCCATCTTACTCAGTTGCAGTGGCACCATAGTCAAATTCATGCTAATCATGGTATGCATCAAATTAATTGGTTCTCCTTTTCTTTTTGATGAATACCAGAAAATGTTTATTGGTATGTCTAAGCACCAATTTCAGAAGGATATAGCTTAAAATTTTGAAAGTGGACCAAGATTTCCTGAGCTTGCAGTTATTTGTCAAGAAGATGCATGGTTTGACACGCTCAGCATTCTGGAGTCGGACTCGTATGATGATTTTATCAGTGTTCATGGAGGTAATAAAAAGTTATGTTTTAAATGAAGCTAAAATAAACTTATTATCTCTTATCCCACGTTTGGTACGTGGAAATCACCTAGAATGGAAAGGGCTTTTACAACTCTTCCATTCCATTCTCATGTTTGGTAATGGGACTTTGAAGTTGGAAAGCCCTTTCCTCTCGGGAATGCTTATTCTACCTTCTTTCTGGAAACGTCATTCCTCACAAAAACCTAAGGAAAGCCTTTTCCCACTCTATCCTGGAAACAAAAATATTAAATAATGACAAATTTACCCTATCTCCTCCTTTCTGAACTAATCGCTAGTCTCTATTCCTCTCCCTCCCTATTCTCTCTACTGCTACTTCCAAATTCCTTTTCACCAGTAGACATTGAGAATTTTGCAAACACTCAACAATCTCAACCTATTTGGTACGTTATTATTGATTCAAAATTTTATTTTCTTGATTCAATTTTGACAAAATCAATGATGTTTTCTTAACGATTTTTGATATTTTAAATTACTTACATGTGTTGATTGTTGATCTAAAAATACTTGTCTGCTTTTTATGTATTATGATTCGGCCTTTATCAGATGGACTTCTCTTCGGGATGTTGTTCTGTTCTTCTTTTTTTTTTTTTTTTTTTCACTTCTGCGTTTTTTGCCTTTAATTTTGTGTATATTGTTCTTAAGCATTATATCATAATTTATGTAACAATTAGTTGCAGTTTTTTTAAATAATCTGTAGCACTATTACCTTTTCTATTTCTTTCTTCTTTTTTTTGTTGGGCGAATGGCGGAGGGGGAGGGAGGATATGGCAGCAATATTTTACTTTGTAATATTAAATTCGTGCATATAATATTTAGTAAGCACAATCCCTCATGATCACATATGCCTTACTTTAAAATAATTTTGTACTTAGCGATTTTTCAATATAAAAAAAAATTTGGTTTTGTTGGTTAGGCGGTGGCCGTATGAAACATGTGCTATGGCTTTTACGTTTCTGTAACAAAAATTAAAACATGCACACCTCTTAGTCAACTAAAAGGTTTGAACATTGGAGCATGTTAGCTAGTTGCTTTAATGAGTGATCTAACTCATGATCGTTGGTGAGTTTGGATGGAGAAGTGATGAGCAAGTTGATGGTTTATCTTAGCTTTTCATCAAACATAATTCTGAATTTTTTGTTTTTAAATTCTTGTACAATTCTGTGGCGCTAACTTGGTTCATGCCTCGTTATATAAATTTTCAATTACGAAGGTAAAAATGTCATCCTTAGTGTATCCAATATCTGAAGCAGGGGTGTCATAGCTTCTAAACCTTGTTTGACTCAGCTGCTCTATTTTTCATATTTGCCAGAGATCAATGACTTAAATGTCATGCAACTTTAAATAATTTAAGTAACAATATATGAACAAAATCTTGAACAGTAATTTAGTATACTATACTGCACTTCGTAGTGTTTAATTAGTTAATTAGTTAATTGGCAGCTAAGGTGACTTTTGGTCTATTTCAGTAGCTTAACCAAGTCTTAAATTTATGCATGTTTGTACATTACTCTCTTCTTCAGACATCTTACCCAACATATCCATTGGACAAGCGCTTCAGTATGACACTTCATCCTGCTTTAGTGGATAGCAAGTGTACATACAAAGAATACCACGAAAGATACTTGGAAATAGATAATGGTAAAACGGAGAAGCTCTTAGTGCATAGATGGGATCAAGGAGCCAAATATATATCCACTGATAAGCAGCCAGGGATATGAACTTCCATGCTTAGCAAAAACTGAAGATTTTGGAACCAAAAGGAAGAAAATGTTGGACTGTGCTTACGGAAGCTTTAATGGTTTGAAAGAAGATAACTATGACACGGAAGAGAAAACCCAAGAGAACATGTTGAAGTCTGTCTTACCTAGACTTGTTCCTTCTGTAAGCTTCAATGACAAAATCATCAATGGATTGAGTGCAAATCTGCAGTCTCAGAGAAAGAAATCAGCAGTTATCTGGCTCTCTGTAAAGAGGACATCTGTTGATGGAGAAGAAATGAATGAACTTGTACGTGTCTTATGAAAATTTTATTGTTGGTAATGTTTGGCACTTAATTTAGAAATTCTAATCACACTTCGTGGCCCGTACTTCTTTCATAGACTCTATCTCACCATATCATTTACTTAACCGTTGTACATCTAAGTCACAAGTTTCTCTGATCTTCTCTTATTTGTTTATCAATTAGAATACAATACTTTGTTGTATAGTTCTACCTTTTACAGCTATAAATAAAAGTGATTTTTTAACTTAGGCATTCTTTGTGGTAGGTACATCAAAAGAATTTCTGTATCGTCCTAGAGCAGGACTTCTAATCCCATGTTGTACACAAGAGAAACCAACTCCAGCAAGTTGGTCAGAGATAGAACCCTCGAAATTTAAGCTCCGTGGGAATAGTTATTTTAAGTAGGGTGTTACATTCCATCCATTGATCTTCAGCAGATTACTATACGATGTTCAGTTGTTTAACAGAGAACTTCCTTTCAACTAATTTGCAGAGACAAGAAGAAAAACCCTGCCCCTAATTTTTGTCCTTATGCTCCAATTGGTGTTGATTTGTTTGTGTGTCCCAAGAAAATTAATCACATTGCCCAACACTTGGAGCTTCCTTCTCTAAAAGCAGATGGAAAAGCTCCTCCTCTTCTTATTGTTAACATTCAGGTATTAATTCACGTCATCAACCGCTTGGTAGCCTGTCCAGGGTCATTCAAAAGATAAACTAAACGATCTCTTATCAAAGTACTTTACCTGTAATTTCTCAATGTCTGTTATCTTGTTGTAGTTGCCCACATATCCTGCGCCAATGTTCCTTGGTGATGGCAATAGGGAGGGCTTGAGCTTTGTGTTATATTTCAAACTTTCTGATACTTTTGAAAAAGAGATCTCTCCACAATTCCAGGAAAGCATTAAGGTAATACCACTCTCGCTCTCTCTGAGTCAGTTGATGACAAGTTGGATCTTTTCCTGGATTTTGTGATTGTCTTCTTCAAGTTTAGTACCGGATTTTTGGTTGCACCTATATCTATGCATTCTCTACTTGGAACATCTATTTATCTAGCCGGCTAGCCCCAAATCATTGATGATTCTTCAACCTTGTTGAATTTCAGTTTTATAATTTGAATGGTATGAATTCTCTCTCCAAAAGCTAGTTGGACGGTGTCTTGTGTGATGAATAATATGCACTATAAGAAATTTTAAACTTGTATCTTAAGAACAATTTGAAAAATGACCTTCAAAACTGTATCTTTTATTCTCTTACATGTCCCCTAAGTCTTTAGTAAAAAGGTGAAATTAACACAGTACGACTACTCCGTTTCGATTGTGTTTCTAGAACAGTTTTCTGTAAAAATGATATAATTCTTCTTGGGATGTGATGTATGTTTGATGGAAAACGTGTTGGAAAGATAATAAAAGATGGTTGGACAGTGTGTTTAAAGAATCTTCATAATTTCCCTAAAACTTTTCAATCAAAATTGGGGTGTCTCTAAGTCATTGAGTGTGACTAATTTTGAAGGTATTGCAAATGCTTATGACCTCTCAAGTGTAGTGCTTATTTTCACTGCACATCCGTATCCTGGGCCCCCCCACCGCCACCCCACCCTAGCGCACCCATAAAACACAGAAAAACAACACCCACAAAAAAAATAAAAACCCTCAAAAAAAAAAGAAAGAAAGAAAAGAAAAGAGAATAGCAGTGAAGGAATTATATTCACATCTTGCTCGGGGGAATGAAAAAACGGTTTGCTTAGCAATGGTGTAACTGTTAGTATGTGTATTTTTTGTTTAATTTTCAATTTCACACTTCGGTTTGTTGATATTAATATTGTGTACCGCAGAGATTGGTTGAGGATGATATAGAAAAGGTTTAAGGGTTTGCAAAAGAATCAATTGTTCCTTTCAGAAGAGGCTGAAGTTAATGGTTGGGGTGGTTAATGGTGACAACCTTGTCTCAACCTCTGCTGAAAGGAAGTTTTTAAATTCTTACAATGAAAAGCCAGTCCTGTCCCGTCCTCAACACAACTTTTATCAGGTTATTATATATATATGACAAAAGTTGAAGATCATATTTTCATTCCGGTTACATTTTGGAATCAGTTTAGATTTCGAACTGAAATAATAGTTGTTGACAGTATATTAAGACTGCCCAAAAAGTGTTCAATTATCAGCTTTGTTCATTTTGCAAGATAATTCTTCCTACTTTCTCATTTAATGCAGGGACCCAATTACTTTGAAATTGATCTTGATATCCACCGTTTCAGCTTCATAGCAAGAAAAGGATCTTGAGGCTTTTCGAGAACGATTAAGAGAAGGAATACTGGATTTGGAATTGACCATTCAGGTTTACCACCTTTTACCTTCCTAGCAACATTATTTTTCTGTAGTCTAATGTTTGTAACTGATTAACTCTTACATCTGAGGTGAGGCGTATTAGTGCAGGAGTGAATTAACTTTTCAGTTACCTGCATTTGAAATATTTACAGGCCCAGAAACAGGAAGAACTTCCAGAAAAGGTGCTTTGCTGTGTGAGACTGAACAATATTGATTTCGTTAATCATGGTCAAATTCCCACGATAGTGAGGCTTGGGGATGATCGAGTCTGAAGATGGTTTACAGTGTCTAGTTTTCTGTAGTCACTAACATAAGCAGTGGAGGTGAGCGAGGGGATTCAGGGCTCCCTTGTTTACAATTATTTACAAGTATGAACTAAATATGGTCAAAACTAATAAATTCTTTTTATCCATGTATATGTAACAGAATTCTTGCATCATCATCGTCCATATGTGTCCATATTGATTGAATGTAAGACTTTACTCGTGATGACAACATACTTTGGACTCGTGATGACGACATACTTACCTAGTTTGGATGATGATTTCTGGAATCCAACGAGTTTTTGCTTCTCAATGCTATTTTGCTTTGTATATCTTTTACTCCTAAGGAGAATATGCCATTAATACAAGCAATGGTGGACGAAGGGCAGCAAGTGGATTGGAGGTTTATCTTTGGAAGAAGATATCTTTTTCTGAAATTCGTACATTTTTCTTTGGAAGGAAAATAGAAATATCAAATAGATTCTTCAGCTAGGATGGTTCCTTGAAAAATTTTCCAAAATAAAAATATAACTCTTCATTGTAAATGCTGTTTAATTAGGCTAACAAGTTAACTCAATTTGGAGTGGATTCTTTGACTCCACTCCAAGGGTGGGGATTCGAATTTCATCAACACTATATCTCCCTTTCCATTGTAATAGTGTAGGTATGATAAAAAAAAATTAAAAAAAAACTCAATTTGGAGAAAAAAAGTGTTTTGCAGTAATTATAACTGTTAAGGTTTGTCCATTCTCTAAACTCAAGGAGCCAAGGCAAGTACTTGATAAAACTTGAGTCAATTTAGTGGAAAAAACTAGCACATTTAACTTTCAAAATCATACGGCCCTCAAATAGTACATTAATATATATAAGTAATTCGATGCAAATTTAGTGAACGTGAAGGTTTACTCATGCTTGAAAGTTAAGAAGCAAAAGCAAATTCTTGACAAAAGTTTGAGCTTTGGCTACAAACGGTAGTTCTAACTAGTAATATATATTAAATACATAAAATATCCTGTTACAAAAGCCCAAGATTTGACATTCTTGGCCAGTACTACCATTGAACACATGCATAAATAATATACGACATAAATAATAATTAAAAAATTTGTGAAATACTTCTCTGATGTACAATTGTGCGTGCAGGGAGTACAGAAAAAGAAAAATTAAAACAAAAGAAAGGCATAGAGAAGATATAAAAAATTGAACGAAATCAAAAGGGACTATGGGACTATGGAACTATGGAAAGGTTGTCGAGCAATTCTGGAAGTCAGTAAGGGTGCTCTGGACTACTGAAAAGGAAAAAATCTTTACGTAATCTCCTCACTGGTACAAAAGCATGAGCTTATCATTCTGTACAGCATTTTGCGAATTGTTGCACTTCACCACACAAAACGATCAGCTTCAGCATTTGACAGTGTCTTAATCTGCCAGTCACCTCATTATTTCTAGTGACTCCATATCTTCCTTGATATTATGTCCACCACTATCTGTTGCACGAGACTCATCTTTAGTGTTGTACCCTATTTTTTGCTGCTAAATTCAATGAACCTTCTTTCATCTTTTGATTCTTGAAAGTTTTTTGGTTCTCTTTTGCTCAGGTATAACTGGTGCAAACTCAAAAATCCAGAGACAAAAAACCTTGAGAAAGTAGCACCATAAATGCCTAGCAACAAGCAGTGGTTTGAACTTCCTCGGAGTCCTGAGTACTTTCCACGGGCAGCAAAATGTCAACTACGGCCTCTTCAGAGTATTTGAGTCTTCGCAGGATTATGCATTCCTGGATCTTTTATTGCACATCTGCAAATATTAACACACATGTATATTATTTCTATTTTGCCAGGACATGGAACAGAGAAGGATGAGTTTACTGTGGCATGCTTACATAGAAATAAAAGATTTTTCATTTAAATGAGATGAAAAAATCAACTCAAATATTTTACCTCTAGAAAATCGAGATCTACGAATAGGTTGCTGAATTTGACTATCATGCCTTACATCAATTATGTGCGGCTGATATATCAAAGGTCCTGATTTAGCCCGCCCTTTTAGGCCATTATTGTCCTGATACACCACAGATGGAAGTTAACAGATACATGAAGTGTGAGAGCTATATTGTTTAATTCAGCAGTGAGAGAACACCAACAATAACCATGTAATTTTTGTACTTCTACCATGTTTAGGCAGCCACAACACGTGCAAAACAGATTGGAAGTTAAATGTTGATTCATTTAGTCAATATCACATCGAGTGACAACTCCAATGTGTTTGACAATCTTAATTCTTAAACAGCTATTTAAGAGAGCCTGGCTTACCACTTGGTAATTCTTGAGTGTGGTACGTATCAGATGATTCAAAAGAATCTAGACGATGAGGTCTTATGTGTTGCTTCTGCCCAGCGATCTCATCAGAATCTCTGACATGAGCTGAAAATCCTGCTTGACAAATCATCATCCTCTTGCCCTTCTGAGTCCAATATTGTCCCCTCTTGCAGCTGATTTCTTGAAGTGCCATGAACATATATTTTTCTTAATACATCCTTTTTTCTTCCTTTTGCCCATGCAAAATTACTTGATGCTGGCATTTCGATGGGAACTGACCGAATGCTGTCCCCTTGAGATTCTTCTGTCATTTGAGAAGCCTCTGACAACGTGTCAGATGGCTTCAGAGACATCCGAGATACAGTTGCGCCTTTTCCCTTGCTACTTCCCCCACTGTTTCTACGAGTAACTTGGTTATCGCCATCTTCCTCCTACATATGCAGGAAAAAAAAAAGTAGATTACAGAAGGATTTCTTCAGCATATTTCATCAACTATTCCTATATGATGTGTAATCTTGCCCAGACATGCAACGAGATCATTTACACATATAAATACCTCAGTTGGAACAACTTTAAAGAAGTTGCTTGGTTCTTGAACACTTCTGCGACCTCGTCTTGAATTTTTTGAGGCTCCAGATCCTCTCACTGCACTCCCAACCTTTTTCCTGAAAACGCAATGGTGCATCAGCTCAAACACATTGCGTGTGCAAACCAGAAGGCAAAAGAAACTCAAAGCTGGTTGATTTTCAAATTCTTCTACAAAATATAAATACCCCAATCTTGCCACTAACTTATGAGTGATTATTTCACTTTTTTCCTACTTCTCTTTTTGCCTAGTATTATTGTTAATTTTAAAATTGGGAGTCTCATAAACCCCGCTTTCCAAGAATCTTCTTTACATGCTAAAAACTGTTGCTGAGTCTTGATTCTCTAATCAAAGTAAAAAAACAGGATGAAATTTGGATTGAACTCAATAAAACCCAAATCAGTTACCAGGTCACTGGACTCCACAGGCATTGAACAAGTCTATCAGATTACTCAAAGCCAAAAGCTTTCTCACCCCCAGCAAGCAGAAGAGAGACACAGATGTGAAACTGATAGGACCCAGAAATATGCGTGAATAAAAAGAATAAGAAACTTCACCGTCTCGCTTCTTCACGGAATTTCGCGTCAATCTCTTTATTAGGTGGATACTTTGGCATGCTTGATGGACGACATGCATAAGGTTTTGCATTGAAATACTGAACCAAAGGAAGATAAGAAGATTAGCTCATGTTCTAATGGATAACAAGAAAAGATGATACACTTTGAACAGTTGTTTAAGAAAATTCAATGAATTATAATTTTGCTGAAGAAAAACTAATAATGCAACAAGACTCACAAGTTTGGCAGATTCATCAGATAACAAGAATTTATAGTTGCCATCATGATTGTAAGACTAACCTCAGACTCAAGGGCAGCTGTAGCAGTTCCACGTTTGTGAGGATCTATTGAAAGAAAGGTTTCTATAAGGTTCACAGCACTCTTGGGGAATTCTTTACATCTCTCACGAAGTGTACTTTCATAAGGATGTTGGGGCTTGAACATAGCTGCAAGAGGAAGTTTGGAGTGTTTCCAGTACTCATCAGGCGGAGAACCACAAAGTTTGAAGATTTTGTGCAACTGTTCAACCTTCATATTAAAATAATCACATAGAGATGAGCAAAGACTATAGAAAGATGGGGCCACATAAACCTTGGAACATTTCTAATTGATACTATAAAAATTTTAACTATGGAAAGCATTGAAGTCCCCAGCAAAATTTAATGTCTCAAAAAATTCTAGGAAGAAAAAAAGAGAACAACTGAATTGACTGTTTTCTATTTCTTATTTTGCAGGTACAGCATGGTTGTTATCAACTATCTTAAACAACAAAAATAAAAAAAATAAAGAATTGGACCAAGTTTTGAAATCTCAAATCCCACAAAATGAAATGATGACTACAAAAGGGAGAAGTGGTAAGCAAAATGCGAGCGACATGACATCCAATTTCTGCAGATCAAGAGCTTTAGAAGAAGCTGACATGTTGAAGCATTTTAAATTCTTTATTCTCCTTGCTTATTCTTTATGGGATAACAGGTTTGCATTTTCACAAGTGTCTGTTTAGTAATCTATACTTTCCTTTAGTCTTTTGAATACCATCTATAACATCCTCAGATTTTGTGTTGTTGAGATAAGTATGCACCCAAAGTATAACCATGTAGTAAATTTTTAGAGGTGCTTACCTCAGTTCTCCCCTTAAGAAGAGGCCTTCCAATAAAAAGTTCTGCAAAGACACATCCCAAGCTCCATAGATCCACTGTTAGCCCATAATTTGTGGAGCCCAACAAAAGCTCAGGAGGTCGATACCATAAAGTGACAACACGACTGGTCAATGGTTGCTTGGTCCTTGCACTAACAAAATTTGCCAAACCAAAATCTCCTATTTTCAATATCCCTTCATTGTTCACTAAGATATTGGATACTTTAATGTCCCGATGCATAATCCCTCGTGAATGGCAATGCTCTAGTCCACTTAGTAGTTGATGCATATAGCATTTGATCTACTCCAGAAAGAGAAAATGTCCGTTTAAAGCACTTGAACATAAATACAAATAACATCTAACGAACTTTTGGAGATGGGGAAGAAATTTAATGAGGGCTTAGGTCTGTTTTACTTCTCAAAATAAAGCATAAACTGACCTGTGATTCAGTAAACTTGATGCTAGGGCAAGATAATAGGCCAGAAAGATCATGTTCCATGTACTCAAAAACAAGGTATATGCTACATGATAAGCGAGATGTTATTATGCCCTCCAGCTTCATGATATTTGGGTGGTCAAGTTGGCGGAGTATTGCTACTTCTCGTGCCATAAATCTGACACTTTCTGGTTGGAAATTGTCAAATCGTACCTTCTTCAGTGCAACTATTTTACCAGTCTCAATATCTCGTGCACGATACACGCTGCTGTACGTACCTTGTCCAATCTATGCATGCAGAATACATGGAAAAGAATCCTGGTTAGGAGCACTAGTTTACCAGCAATTTATATGACAAGAAACCACCAAGGATACTACCTGTGGGTGCCCTAGAAGTGAAGCTATGATATAGGAAGTCAGGCATTTGAAAATACTCACGTTATTTTTCCCTGTTTTGTGTTTAACAGCGTTCCTTTTTCATTTCAAGATAACCATGTGACAGGTGATGGCATATTGGAACTTTCTAAGTAGGAGGGGATGTAGAGAAAGACTGAATGTTTAATAGCAAAAGAAGATGTTCAATTTTAATGTTAAAATATGGTACAGGACATTTATTAGACTTCTAACAACATTGTCATGGTTCAGAAGACAGTGCGAACCCAGAACATGCATCACAAAAGGACATCATTAAGTAGCGAAAGACAAAGGACCGAAACCTTTATCCAGACCTCGCTCTCCTATACTAAAAATACTTTTGTGTCATTTGAAAGTATCACTCCTTGGTGAGGTTACAAGATGCCCAGCAAGTAAAGACAGAGCTTACATTATCAATATAGTTCAGTATCTACTCTAGGAAGGGGGTCAACATGTATCCCTAAGGACTACAACCTCTATAGTAGTATAAGCTAGGCCTCACAGCATTGCAAAATTATGCAATTTGCCTCCATCTCAGAGCTACTGCCAATAGTTACTGCATGTGCCTATGACAATGGGTCCTAAAAATGCTAATTTAGCTGATAAAGTCAGCTAAATAGGATTACAGAAGTAGAGAAGTTTGTTGGAAATCCATCCCTCACATAAACATGGATATGACAATAATTGAGGCACTGAAATCGCCTTCAATTTAGAAGGGACATGATAAAGAACCTTGTAGAATTTCATGAAATAAAACAAGTACTCCTAAGGCCAATAGTTACAAAACAGAATCGAACAGCAACACGAAACTGATTTCACTTGGTATTATGCTCAATCAAACATCAGCATATACACTACATCCAAACATTGAGGAGGAAGAAAAGAATCCTTGACCATAACCAAATAAAAACTCGTTGTATTGGAGTGATGAGTTATGCTTAAACGATCTAAATTTTGTTGCCTAGCAATAGCAATGGATTATTAGAACGTTGATTACCTTCTCTAATCTCTCAAATGTGTCGGACCTCAGGGGAAACCATCCGTCAATGGCTTCCCCAGCCACAGCGGTAAGCCAAGCCGGCCAGCCAGCAGCTACATGTTCACTTTCAGTTAACCTTCCAAATTTGAAGCTAAAAGCAGCTTTTTTGACAGAGGTAGAGGCGCTCTTCTTCAAAGGCTTCGAATGGCCACCATGAACATGATGCCGCGGCTTCACGGATTCATCCTCTTGCTCATCTTCAGATTCCTCTTTAATCTTCTCCAATGGCCCAAACCCACTATGAAGATTCAAAGAGGAATCCAAAATAACAGACCCCACATCGTCCCTGACAATGACAGGGGAATCGAAAGCAGGCTGAGACTTTTTCCTAGACGACCTGGCCTGTTTCGAGCTAATGCAACCCATGACCCCCTCAAAACCCATCAAAGAAATCGATCAGAAATGGGGGAAAAAGCAAAAAACAATTCCCAGATCGACCATCGATGACGGGAAAGTTTTGGGATCAAAAGATTTTTCTGAGGGGATCAATGACCCCTACATCGACTCACTGGTTGTGTGTTAATGAACAGAAATTTCCTCAAAAACAGAGCCAAAGATTTTTGTCAATCGTTTGTTTAGTTATTCTTTTTTTCCTCTATTTTTGTTAATAATCTCAGATGTTGTCCCGAGATTTGCGGAGGAGGTAAGGTGAGAGGGACAAAGACACTTCCATGTCATGCAGTCCGATTTCCGAGGAAGATCTATGAACAGAATCATTCGTGGTTCCGAAATTCTACTTTCAATTATTATTATTATTTTTGTTTTTGGATTTCTAGAATTTATCTTTCGGCTTTGGGCTTCGGAAATGATGATGAATGATTGTCATCTGTCGATTCTTCGTAGCAGTACTATATTTGTGCTGAAAATAAGAAAAAATAAAACGAGACGAGGAAAAAGAAGGAAAAAGGTACAATGTAACCCGTTGGGAAGTGTAAGTTTTAATATTCCGTTGGGCTAATCTCAAAAAATACTCTTTGATCAAATCTATATTTTACCCTTTAATTTTTAATTTCTTTCACTTTATTCCGAATTTCAATTCAACTCACCAACCTAATATTTAAAAATATTATGAATTGATAAAAATATCACCGCGTAAATAAATTTTTTCAAATTATCAATATTTCTATCAATGACTATAAAATGGAAAAAATATATATATTAACATTCATTTTTTTCTAAATTCCTAAACAACACATTTTTTGAAAGTTTTTTTCTTTTCCTTTTTTGTCCAAAATTCTTAAAAATAGTCATAAAAGTTAAGAACCTTTCGCCAAAAATATTAAGACTCTTTTGCTAAAATATATATAAAATATATTTTTCACTTTACTACTTGTATTTTTTGAGGACAAGATTATTAAATAATTAGACTTTCAAAATTCTTATAGTATTTATCAAACAAAAATTTTTGGCAAGCTTTTAGTGTACAATAAGAATTTAAGGCCTATCAAATAACTTCCGGGGCGATAAGTTTTTCAAAGTTTTTGGATAATTTCTTTCTTTTTCGACTATAAATTTAGCAAAAACAAGAGTAGAAAAAAATTTGTAACTTGAAAATTATTTAGAAAGTGACATTTTTGTCAATTCATAATATTTTAAATATTAATTTGATGATGTGGACTAAAATAGGAAATAAAGTGAAAAAAATTAAAGATTAAGAGGTAAACTGCAACTTTGTTCAAACGCTAGGAGAGTTTTTGGAATTAACCCTATTTCATTGTTTGGCTAAGTTTTAATATTCCTTTAGTTGGCTGTGGCGGTTGTGGAATTCTGGGCCAACTGCCCCCCAGCAATTCTAGTCGGCATCTTCTCTCATCTGAATTATGCATTAAGATTACACATTTCCTGACTTAGACCACTAATAATTATATATTTCCTGACTTAGACCACTAATAATTACATATTTCCTTAGACCACTAATCATTGTTTTAATGCAACCCCGACCCAAAACAAAAAATTAAAAAAAAAAATCCACTTGATCTTTGTCCCTCCACGTTAAATGTTCCCCATCACGACCAAGTCTAGCTTTGGCAACTTCTTGTATTGATCGCCATACAAATGGAAAATAGCGTCTGGAATCCAAGAGGACTAGATACAGCAAAGAAAAAGAAGGAAAAGAGAATTTAGGAAGCCTCTATTCAGAACATCAAGAAAGAACCCCAACCACGGTTGCGAACATAACGAAAGACGTTAAAAACCTGCCCAAAATCATGAAAAGTTTTGAATCGCTGCTGTAATCCCTGAGCATCTGTTTCAGCACCCGCCACACCAAGAGGACACCTCCTTCCTTTTTACTTTCTGATTTTGTTCGTAGTTTTATTTATGTGCGCAGGAACGATAGCATTTGGCGGAAGAGTGAAGGGTAATCATACATCATATTTTTCAAGAAACAAAGGAAGAGAAATTCACTCTGTACGCCTTATTTTTTCCGCTAATGCTTTAACTGTTACAAAAGCTAAAATCAGATCTGCACCTTCACCATTTGCACCATAAACTTTAGTATTGCAACTTATGCTGCAATTTTTCCCTCTTTTAGCTGTGGCAAAACTGGTAACTGATCTTTGTTTTCAAAATCCACTTCTCTATGTACAGTGGGCTTTCTAGCAACTGGCTTTTGTGGTTTTAATTTAGAAGTAGCATTCACAATGTTCTGGCTGCTGTTTCTACCTGGTGGAATCTCATGATTGTGTTTGCCCTCGTATGTGGTTATAACTGCTTTAGGATCGGCTGAAGCCCTTTCAACATGTTTGCGGACGTTGCATCCAGCAAATGTACATCTGTAATAACTCCTGTACGTGTTCCAAAAAAAGAAAAAAGATGACTAACAAGATGCTTAAAACAAAACATTAGTTAGCAAGTAAATTTTTAATAACAAGACTATCGTATAAAAGAACTTGAAATATTCCTCACAACAACAAGAAGTTAATATCCTGGATGCATTATCATGTCCATAACTTTCCTTCGACCAAACCGAGAAAAATCGAGACATAGAGAGTGATTTCAGTTGGTGACGTGCATCAACCAATGCTAGCTGAATAGTTCGGAAGATGTCATTTCTTACATTTTGCTTCTACCCATATTGTAATCCCCCATTCCAGCTTCCCCAGGAAAATAGAAGGAATATCTGCCTCTTTTTCCTGGTCCTCCTTTCTAAATTCCATACTGGACTATTATAGAAGGGGATGCAGTTTGAGGAAGCAATCATAAATACCAAAACTTATTGAAGAAATCGAAGCCCACAGTCTGAAAAATGAAATTTGCAAAAGTTGAGAAGAGAAAAGTAATCAAACATATATTGTTCATTTGATCACATTTCCGATATACACATTACCAGGATTCTGTGCCGTAGAAAAAGGCATCAACTTAAAAAAAAATGAGCATTTTTAACCAGTGAAGAAACTCATTACTCAACTCAAGATCCCAAAGAGTGAAAATAGAAACACTATGAGAAAATAAATTCAATGCTACCAAATAAGGTTTGAAACATTTCCGTTGTTGTACAAACTATACCACACTTTGGTACTACCGTACTAGTTAGCGCTTAAATTAATTTCTTCTCTTAAAGGTAATAAAGTCCTTGAGTAAAGAGCTAAACATAATGGCCAGAACCTCACGATATTCAGGTGTGAAAAAGAGCTCTTAAACTGTCTTTCTAATCATGTTTTAAAAAAAAAACATTTATACTGATATTATCACAGACAAAGAACTTGTGATTCCCATATAGAATGAACACAAAATCTTAATTTTTTAGTGTAGAAATTCTTACAAAGATAATATGCATTGGCCTTACACATGCTCAAATAAATAACTATTGTTATCTATTGAGCAATAAAAAAATTGCACCCCAAAAAAGAAAACATAGAATAAGAGCCCCGAACCTTGGATGAGGATTCCCCTTGACAACTTTCTGCCCATATTTCCGCCACTTATATCCATCATCCAAAAGATCAACTTCACTTCTTGTCTGCACAACTATTTTTGGTTCAGTGACTGTTTTATGCAATGGAGCTGGAACACATGCCCCGACCTCTGTGCTCCTGCACAAATCACATAAGATGATTCAACAAGTAACAAGAAAGAATTTTGCAGATAGCTTTTTCACTTTTTTCTTTCTAGGAGGGTGTACACAAGTTATAGACTCAACAAAGAGGCGCTACCTTCTCTTGGCATTTGGTTCATCATCATCGTCGTCATTATCTCCATCTATCACTGTTGCAGACTCTTCCATCTCATCATGTTCACTGGTGAGAAAAAATTGCTCAGACAACAACCGAGTTGATTCCTTCTGTTTTAAGTTGTTTGAGTGAGAAGTTGCAGCCTCGCTTGTCGTATCCATTTCAGTTTGACCTCGTTCGGGCTTTATCCGAGAGCTTGCAGTTTCATCCAGACCAGAACCATCTTTTGCTCGTGCATTGCGTTGAGGCAACTCATGGTTATGTTGTCCTTTATATGTAATTTCAGTTACCTGACCATCAGCCGCACGCTCTACCTTCTTCTTGACAGGACAATTGGGATGCGTGCACTTATAGTAGCTTCGAGGAAGTTCTTTTGTTTTAACAAGTTTCTGGCCATATTTCCTCCAGTTATAACCATCATTAGCTGGTTTATCAGCAGCAAAGGAAACTGATTTTGTATCAGATTGAAAAGCTTCTGCTGATCCCATCTTCAAACTCTGAGGGTCTGCAGATGCAGTGTGCGTCTGTTGTTGTAAGCTTTCACTGGGCAGAGAGGCTGGTTTAGGGTCTATTGCTTCAGACGAAGTTGTAGCCGTGGAATGCTGAAAATCAGCTTGAATTTGAACGAAAGACTGAGATAACGCAGCCTGAGCTGTAACATGAGCTAGAGCCTGCTGGTGGGACATTCCAAAAGGGCTCTGCAAGCGATAGGAAAGACTATATATTACACGAGTGCGAACCATTTCTTTAAATTTAGAGCAGGATGACACCTTAATTCTCATTGTCAAAGTGAGGCCTTACCCTTCCATATTACAAACCTGCTAAAGCTCCAAGATATCTACTTAAATCTTCAAGACTTGAAAATAAAGATGGGTACTTTTCATGCTTTTAGAGTTCAATTTAAATCTTCCAGGAATATATTAAACCTCAATCTAGACAAATAAACAATCATACTAGCTTAACTTAAAGCAGAAATCTCCCAGCGTTGATAATACTTTACAGAATAAATTATAAAAAAATTCATCATCGCTCAATTCAGAAATTCCAAAACCACTAAATATTCTGAAAAATTCATATAGATTATCAACCAAATTAATGGAATTACCTGAAGCGGAGAAAGAAAACCAGGAGAATTAAGAAAACCAGAAGGACTGAGGCCAGGAGGGACCAAAAACAAAGGAGAATGTGCCACCACCAAACCCATAGACCTATTCTGCTTATAGCCCGCCAAACCTTTATCGCTTCCATCTCCAAAGTTCACATCTTTTGACAGATTTTCAGTAGAATAATCAGCGGTGGGGAAAAAAGTAGGTTTTCCAATCGGGGAAGCAATGGCTCCGGCAAGCAACTGAGAGAAAGAGAAGGAATTTGAATCTGGGGAGAAGATATTGGACAAAAGGGTCATGGGACCGGGGCTGTATCCGGGTATCGAGCCACCGGTGAACAGGGCTTCAAAGGGAGCCCGAGGTGGCACCGTAATAGTTGGCCGTCGGGATGCTGTGGCAGAGACATTTGCAGCACCAGGATCACCAAACTCCGTCTCACCCATTTTTATCTTCTTGGTTTCACTTGCCTTGCTAGCCCTTATAACTTGCTGTACATAAATATCTATAGACGTACAAGTAAATAGATACTTCTGCAAGTTGTGTGTGTGTGTGTGTGTTTGGGGGTGGGGGTGGATGGGGGGAGGTGGGGATTGAAGAGTTGGTACAAAACTTGCTATCCCAAATTGTGACTGCTTGAGGACACTACAGGATGGGCGACAGAGGAGTGTCCTAAAGCCAAAGGGCAACTTGACTTCCCCTCTTTACTCTTTTGCATTTACATTTTGTACCAGTGTCATAGCGCGTTTTTGAATTTGTGTAACTGCTGGGACCTTTTTTTTTTTTTTTTTTTTTGTATCCAAATTTTAGGTCACACACACACTCTCTCTCTCTCTCTCACACACACACACGCAATCAGAATTCACAAGCTATGCTTTTATTTTTTTTTATCTTTTTCTGTGAAATTGACAGTACCCTTGAGATGAGATCATGAAACTGATGAAAGTCCAATCTGGACTTTCCATTGGCAGTTGGAAAACTTTTCTTTTTCCTCGTTTCGTTCTACAGTATTGTGTCTCCTCATCAGTCCACGGATTTCGTTATGCAAAGAAGATGATTCATATTAATAAATAAATATACTATCAGTAATCTGTATATGCAACTTATTTCTCCGCACAGTACCACCGGTTGAGAACACCGACGATTAACAAGCATATAAATTAACCAAAACAAAAATTATGACCAAAAAGAATTCCATTGAAGTTCGTTGAATAGTAAATATTAGCTTTTTGTTCATTTTCGCATGTCACTATACGGTTATTGCGTTCGGGTTACGTAATCAGAAGCTAAATTTTGGAAATTTTGCGTTTCCGTTCACTCACCCGTCTCGCAAAACAATAAAACTGTTTTCAATTACTCTTTGTTAGGACAAATGCAATTGTCATTTTTCCCTGTGTTTCCAGCTTATAATTCGTATTTTGTATGTATAAGATCAAAGTTTTGCAGTTGTGACGACTATACATACATTTTCTCGGGAGTAAGCTACCCACTTGGTTAGGTATGGAAACTAACAGGCACAGGATAATAGTCAATGAACTTTCTAACCACTTCTTTTTCTTCAAAAAAAAAAAAAAAAATTAGGTTCAGGAAAAAAAAAGTAAATAATATATCCTACATTGTTGAATTAAGAACATTAAATCAACTGACGTTTGGGAAGACCCCATTTTTGAGCCCACGAATTAAATCTCAATATTAATTGTGTAAAGAAGCTCTGACTCTCACCGGCACTGGCGAGCTACAAAACCACGACTAGTCATTTTGGCCAACCAAATCCAAAATCCCTGACCACTCCACAATGACAAAAGATTAAGCTCTTGCACAAAGTGCGTCCAAAACTGGCATACCAGGCTGGCAGCGGGGGTTGCTTGTTTCAACAAAAACTCGTCCTTTATTGGCTGGTCAAAATGCACTGAATTCTTTAAGAAAGATCATGTGACAGGATGACAAGGGACCCCAGCAGCCAAGATGGTTTAGCCCATCCAAGTAGCAATTAGCAAGTCCTTAAGAATGCTGTGTACGCCTTGCAAATGCGAAATTTTTGGTAAAGAATTCTGATTGCTAATAAAGGGTTCATAAAGTTTCTACATCTTACAAATTCTTCAAGCTTTTAAACTACAATCCAAGACAAAATCGGGATTTAAAGAAAATTTTGAAATGATAAATTCAACTTGCCGTGCATTGCTGCAACCACCGCAGTTGGACCACAGCACAGCATTAGTATTTACTACTAGGATTAAGTATCACTGCCACCATGCTTTTGCGGCCCATTAGTATACAGCTCTGCCTAAGAGCATGATGGCCCAACATACGCGTGATATAACATGTACATCTATGCGGAGTACAACTAGACACGAGCGTATGCTCCGTTTGAACTTCATTGATAACCTGTTTTTAAGTGCATTAGCTAAAATTTTGACAGCATGTCTAATATGCTTAATAGGAAATTCTATGTCTTCCTTTTCTGCTTCAAACTAGTGAAGAATGATGGCTAGCAGAGGGCCTGCTCTTGTGTATACTAACTTACAATACAACATCAGAGCCGAGCACTACGAGCTGCATTGAACAAATTAAAGAGAAAATATGCAGATGTTGGTACCACAGTTCCATAAAGAATAACAAAGTTATCAGACTTGGGAGGTTCACCTGTTGATATTTGTCCATAATAAACATGTTGGTCTCTTTAATTTTAAACTCAGACCATTCTGGTACACAATCAACTCCCGAGAATGAAGTTGTTGATGGAGATTGTTTGATGTATAACCTGAGAATTTTTAGTCCATTCACTTAGTGTGGTTAACAGGGTAAATAATCATTATGAGTAAAGCTACCACCCTTTCCATGCTTGAGAATCGTTAATTTTGTAGTCCAAGTGCGAGAACTTCTACAAATTAACCAGAATGAGACAATACTAATTCACATATTATGCATCTAGAAAGTCTAAGAAGCTTATTGAATCTAAAATACCTTTGACACTTCAAGAAGCTTTGAAGTAAGCCACTAATCTTTTGCTAATGAAAATTATAACACCTAAAATAGCAATACTAATTAAAACATTTGCCTCGCTTACTCGGACTCTTCAATGTTTCCTAACCTACTACCCCTGTCGAACTATCCATCTTTTGTTCTGTTATACCCGTTTCCATGGAACTTCCATACCGGAGTTAAGTTACATAGCACATCACCTCTAGGCTGATGCAGATGGGCTTACTTTAGTAATCTAAAGCAAGGAGAAAATCTACGTTTGAATCAAACTCATGATTTCATCTTCACCGTCAGAATGCTCAGCAATCTACCCACTGATTTTATGCAACAAATTCCCGTTACAATCAAATTGCTGCAAATTTTTGAATAGAGGGGGATGGAGGAAGAAAAACCCACCATCATAATTCACACACACACACACATATACACACGCGCGAACGCGCACAATTGCAAGAAGTAAGCTTACTTGGAAATTGCCGGTCAAGTAGCCCGAATTGAGTTCGATGAATCGTTGAATGGCGTCGATGCTCAAGTGTTCTTGGAATTCAGCTGCTACTTCATGGATTGAATAGTGATGGATGTCCGGTCTGAAGGAAAATGGGGTTGAGAAAAGGGGTGATTTATTAGAGCCCATGAATGCGAAGGGAGTTGGAGTTTGAAATGGATTATTTGATGATAAGGAAGAAGAAGAAGCTACTGAGATAGAAGGAGAATACCTCGACGTTGCCATTGCCATTTTTGCTACGCCTCGCGGGATTTTTCTGTACTCTCGCTCTCTTTCAAATATCTTATCGGTTTACCCTTTCTTCTTCATTTTTTTTTAATTATTTCTGTAGGTTAAAATTCCGGTTCAAATATCCGGCCTGTTTCTGTGACCATGTAGATCCTGAAGGAAGGATGATAAAAAGGACGTCCAGGAAATTCGTTTCATTAGGCAGAACAATAGGAGGAGACATTTTTCAAGGAAGTTTGCAGATGGTATGCCTTGAATGTGGGAGTCACTAAGGTTAGCTATTTTTTATTTTCAACCGCCAGGGTTCTGTTTGGCTGTCTGTATGATTCTATATCAATTTCAATCCATTTCCATTTCACATAGAGAAGCAAACACAGCCCTGGTGAACTTCGGATGTGCAATGGCACTCTAAATCAGGGTTGTATTTGTTTTCTTTATTGGAATAAACAGCATGCCCTGGTCTGGTTGAAGGACAACGTGTTAACAGAGGTTCTCTGATGCTGACAGTATACTGATAGCAATGTTTGTTTAGGAATCATGAAAGGTTCCTGGCGAATTGATGTATTATTAAATTTTACCAGAAGGTAGAACGCACAAGGACGTGATATGATATAGCAATCTAAAACTTCCAAGATAAAAATAATGAGAAACAACGTATGTACCATGGCAGATTCTGGGAGAGGCTTGCATTTATATACTATTTCCTGCCTATTGTTATAATTATACGCTAATAGTTATAGTGCAAGGAAGCAAGCCTACCAAGTCAAGCGGATCTTAATCCAAATTTAACATGAAATTCTATCATTTCAGTCAGCAAGCATGAGTCTAAAGTCCAAGGCTCCATATCAAGGCTGCAGTCGCAGAGACTAAGGTTAGGACAACCTGGCTGCTGGTTTTAGTTGGAGAAGCTTTGGCTGGAGCAGGTGCAGGGGCAGGTGAGGATGATTCGACATTGATAGCCAGCTTCATCCCATTATAGCAATAACCTCCGCTACTGAGGAAATAGTAAGGCCTTGCTTCCGTGAGTTCAAATACATCTCTCCCACCCCTGGTAATATTCGTAATGAATTCGCGATCATTGCACTGCTCATAGTTTGTCTCGTTTACCTCTAGCACATTGTAGTAGCGCTTGTCGAATCTGAATACTGAATAAAGTACACGTACATTAAGCCATAAAAATATTTTCAAAGCGAAACAAGAATGGTAAAGACCTCAGATGTAATCTTGATTCACATGAATGATCCTTAGCTAATTGCTATGATCTTCAAAAAGAACAAGAATCAGGATTTTTCTTAATTGGACTAATCAACATGGTTTACAGTCGCGGTCGCGGTAGTGGTCGTGGTGTGTACCGTTCCATATCGAATCTGGCGTATCGGTCGTGGTCTCGACGAGAATCAATTTTTGAAATAATTTTCATTTTAAAAATTATAAATAATCATTCAAAATATAAAATATACTAAACAAAAATAATCATAAAAATTAGTAAAGAAAAATTTTTAAAATGTACTATTTTTACCAATATAAAAAATAATATATTTCTTTAAGTATTTAACACAATGCTATCACAAATAAAATCAAAATAGTACATAACATAATTTTAAAAATAACAATTGTAAAAGTAAATAAAAGAGTAATTAAAAGACTTAATTTTTTTTAGTGCATGCCTTTGCTTTATAATTGTTTCTTAGAGAAATTGAAAATAAAAATATCAAGAGTTTATACTGTTTTTAAAAATCTTTTGAGATTTAGTTGTTAAAAAAGATATTAATTTTTTAATTTTTATTTTCTAATCTAAACTAATTTCTTATTTATTTTCTTAATTAAATTCCTTAATTTTCGCTTTTTTCTTCTTTTTTCTCTAGTTCTCCCAACCCCTTTCTCTTTCTCTCACGCCGACCCCCTCCTTCCTCTCTCTCCTCTCTGTCTCTCCCTCTCCTTTCCACCAACCACCCACCATCCACTGCCCAACTGCCAACCACCATCCACAGCCCATCTGTGTCTCTGTCTCACCACCCATCACCCATTGCCTTCCTCTTCTCTCTATCTCTCCATTCCTCTCTTTCTCTGTCTCTCCCCCTCCTTTCCACCAACCACCCACCATCCACTGCCCAACTGCCAACCACCATCCACAGCCCATCTATGTCTCTGTCTCACCACCCATCACCCATTGCCTTACTCTTCTCTCTATCTCGCCCCTCCCCCTCTTCCTCTCTTTCTCTGTCTCTCCCTGCCACCAACCACCGCCTCTCTGACCCTCGACCATTTTTTGTGATTTGTCTTGGTGATTTTGTTTTGGTGGTGATTTTGGCTGTTATGTGGCTGTTTTTTGTGATGATTTGGCTAGATCTGTGATTTGGTGATTGTATAGTGGTAGTTAATGGCTGTGGAGCGCTATCATGCTAGTGGTTTTCGGTGGCCATCGGTGGATTTTTTGGATTTGGTCCGGGTTGACTCGGACAACTCGGTATTGACTCGGCTGATTTTATTCAACTCGGGACAACTCAGTCCAAGTCATACGATTTCCGATGAGTTCTTCGTCTCCGAGTAGTATCGAAGTGGTCTCGGAGCGGAAGCCTCCGTTCCGGTTTCAACTCGGCCGAGTCATTTTCGACTCGGCCGAGTCTTTGAACCATGCTAATCGAACACCAATTGGCTCAAAGATTGTTGATGGCCCGCAATCCAATTTTATTGAAAATGTTGCGGGGTGATCTCAAACAAGAACCGGCCTGATCAGCATTCCCATATAATAAAAAATTTTGGAAAATATGATGCATCAAAATGTTCCAAAAAAAAATAATAATAACTTTCTGATTTTACTCACAGAGCCAATCTCCCACGTAAATGTGCTGGCGACTAGCCCAATCCGTGTAGTTAACGTTTGGCGTCCATCCAGGCCCAACTCCGACAGTGATAAGTCTACTCACAGTGCACGTCAGCATTGCCGCCGCCACCAGCAGCCACATTAATGCGCCACCCCTTTTCCTCAACATCATCGCCAAACCCTCCACGATGGACTGATAGAGTGAAACTGCAAATTAATAAAAAGTCAAGGAGATATAAAAGAGTACGTAATAATAATTTTCTGTCAGCGCAAACAAATTCATTAATTTTATGGTGCAACTTATTGCGCCGAATCAACCTCGAAAAATCAGCAAGACAGAGACTGAAAGATGGCCATTGTAACGGATGCATTGGCAGCCGAATATAATTAACAACTAGTGCAACGGTAGAAAATACAATACTTAGATTGACCATATTGTAAAATTAGAGTTGTATGTATATACTATATTGATGGAACAAAATGACACTGAGGAACGAATAATAAACGTGAAACAAATGACAACGAGTGATGTATAATGATACGATAAATGTGAAATAAATGATAGCGAGTGATGTATAATGGTACAATAAACGTAAAACAAATAATAGTAAAATAATAAAAAAACGTGTATTCCTAATTATCTGCCTTAGATGGTGCAGAACTTTAGTAACTGAACTCATAGATCGATACTACTATACTAGGTAGGGAATAAAGCCTTTTCCCCCTTTTTATGGTATATGATATTTTTGTTATTAGAAGGAATATAAAAAAATAAATTATTTATTCATTTAAAGAAATTAATAAATGGAGCATCAAGATGATGAAATATTTCACTACATGTAAAATCTCATAATAGTTCTATTTATATAGAAATAGATTACATTGAAGTTAAGTTTATTGGCATTTTTTTCATATATTGCACAAAGTTAAGATGGTGTTTAGCTTAGCTAAAATTTGAGAAGATAGAGAAAACTTTCCATTAGAGAAAAGAATGAGTAAAATACATGTGTTCTTATTTTCCTTTTGGTTATAGCGTGTTTTTTTTTTCAAAAGAAACTTGTATTAATGAAAAATAACGTATTCAATTAATTGAATGTATTATTAAAAAATAACCCATTCAATCAATGATTTATTTATAAATAAAAAAGATCTTCCCTCTCTACCTTCGTTCACATCTTTTCTTCCTCATTTCATTGCGTAGAAAAATTAAAACAAACAAATACAGGCACATATTGAATTGAAGCGGTAAGAGTACTATACTTAGGGTTTGATCTAAATTACTTTTTTTTTACCTGATTTTAGTTTATGATTTTATTAAAAATCAGGAGCAGCTGATTTTTAAATTTTTTAAAATTAATTTTTATAAAAATAAGAAGTTATTGAAAACATGCCCTTAATGTGAAAATCTCAATGTTTTATTGATCCCGTATCTTTTCTTAACTTAATAGGAACATTCTAAAATAGTAGCAAGAATTGGGTGGTTATCCTGTTTAAACAAACTATATCTCAGTGGCTGTTTCTAACTTGGACGGAGCACAAAGAACCCTCCCTGCCGGTATGATGGTTTAAATAAGTTCCAAATTCAATAATAATAATAATAATAACAATAAGGATTCCTAATTTCTGTTTAGCCAAATTTATGGACTTTTATTTGGATTGTTAAATATTAGAACACATTTGGTTGCAATTAATTGTGAGTTCATGAAATCCAATTGCAAATAAAAGAATATTTTTGAATACTCAAGCTATTTCATTAGATTTTCAAAAAATAAAAAAAAATTCCCAAGTGTAATGGCAAACTTATGATGTTTAACACTTTCCATACTGACAAAAACAAGTAATAGTTATTCCAAGAGATTATGGGATATTTTTGGAGCAAGCGTTTCACAGTTTCTTAAGGCGTAATCTTCAATTGGCTTACACAGCCACGCCTTTAGAACCTGAGGTGCACAGTCACGACTTTAGGGCCAGGGAAAGAGGCAGACAGGAAGCGCGACTTTTCGCTCAATCAGATTGCCGGAAGTCAGTGCATATCTAACTAGTGAACACGTCTTACAGGAAGGAACGAGAAGGCGCTAATTGATAGCGAGGCTTTTAATTGCCTTCAGCCAAGGAGAAGGCGCTATACATGTCTAGGAACAAAACTCACGCCTTTGCAGGATAGGTAAAAGGGATGACATCAAATCGAAGTCTTCAATTAAGCTCTGAGGCTTTAAGCAGAGTTCAATTGTAACGCCTTGCAAAGTTGCAAGCACAAGGCATTCCACAACGCGGAGCGAAAGAAAAAGGTGAGGGGGTTGTGAATTCACAAGTCCACCTATAGAAATTCCCTTTGTTTTTTGCAGATTTTTTCACAACACCATTACTCATGAAGTAAGTCATTTTAGTTTCCTCGATCTCATCCATCAACTAGCAGGCCTGATATTTATGAATAAAAGAAGAGATCTGCAATGCCATTCTGGAAGGAAGAAAAGATAAAATCAACAGAATACTAGCATGCCCTCAATCACCTATTTCAATTAGCCTATCTGTACATGGAACTGTTTAGCACGTACATGGTCCCAAACTCGGTCTTTACCAGGGCAAAGACATTTACAAACTCACCGACCCCAGAGAAAAGGGAACCTAGATTTTGTTCTTGAAAAGGAAGCAACATGTTCGTGTACTTGGTCTAGCATCAAGTGGGCACTTTGGATTTAGAGACAACTTCTTAATAGACCGATCACATGCCACATGCAAAGATTCGGAGGGGGCCTGAAATGATAGATCCAACGCTTGAAAATAACTGGAAACAATACCAACTCTAATAATTTAGGGAATTATCAATACTCAAAATATTAAGAAAGGAACAGAAAACGATAGGGATCCAGCCCTTGTGAATTCCCTTTTGGCATTATGATTCATATGAACCTTTGCCACATAATAGAGCACATGGCTTATGGGGCCAGTGCAATCCATCACCTATGGAAGAGTTAAGATCAGTACTATGGTTCTCCGCAAATCATGCAGCAAATCCATTCAATGGAAGAGTTAAGATCAATTCGGCAATTTCTCCCAAAAAAATATATATATGAAGATTCTCCGCAAATCATGCAGCAAACACATTCGATACAACATTTCTTTAATCTATTTTGGTCAACATACAGACTTCCAACATTAACTGCTAGTTTGACCTGAAAAAAATAACTTTCAGGTCAAACTAAAATGGACAAACAAGAGATTCGTTAAAGTAGAATCGAAAACAACTCAATCTTGATTCGCAATTGGGTAAGAAAAAATGTCTAAGCAGACAAGCATTGCTCCATGTCTGTTTCACTACCAGAGTAGAATAAAGGCATCCCATATTGCTGCAGCTGCAAAAAGAGTTGGTACAAAAATCTGGCCTCTAAAGGTTGATAGCAGACTTGTTGAATCACTCTTTTGTGGCAAGGATGCCGAAGGAGGTGGTGCATTTTCAACAGGAATAGCTATTTTCATGCCTCCATAGCAGAAACCTTTGCCACTAATGAAATAGTAAGTCTTGGTCGCATTAAGTGGAACAACATCTCTCCCTGCTCCAGTTGTCCAATTATGAAGAGGATGATCGGAATTGCAGGACTCAAAATCAGTCTTGTTTACCTCAAGCACATTCATCTGGTTCCTATCGTACACAAAAACTATGAATAAAAACAAAAACATAGAATCGTCAGTCAGTTAGATAGGGATTTTAAGTAATTATAGATCAGAGAACATGTAAAGGCAAGCATTGGTTTTCCACTTGTATATTAAGCCAGATCAAATGCATCAAAATGACAAGCACGAGAGAAAACAATTTGGTACATACTAATCATTGTTGATAAAATCATGCCAAATACTGATAATACATTCGGTGAAACCTACTCGATCCCCTCCCCCCCCCCCCCCCCCAACATGCACTGCTGAATCCAAATGTAGAGCCAGGAATATCAAATATTAGCAAAAGGTCATTAGCAATGCTAGATAGAAAATGCAGAAGGTTGAATAGAAGACATTTTACATTTTTGTTCGGTTTCTAAGATTTTGTGCCGAGAGAGAGAGAGAGAGAGAGAGAGTAAATGATGAATTGTCTACGGTGCAACAAAAGTTCAGTTGTAATTTTCATCACAAATATGAAAATATTCTAGAAGTTAAACTTTTATATCAGATCTTTCAATACTGAAAGGGGAAAAAAATCAAGACTTCGTTTCATATATAAGAAAATAAAATTGAATATGACTTGAGAGGATGACCATTATTACAACACAATCCACCACTTGAAGAGTGGGGCTGTCATCTCCTTTCTCCCCTTTTCTAGAGAACAGAGTAAAATTATGCGTGTAAGCAAAACAAAATGGTTGAAAGTGACAGAAGATAAGAAATTTTTATGAGACCACTTAATTTTGCTTCTTATTGATCTGATTCGTCATGCTACCCGGTGTCATAATGACAACTCACAGTTAACATGAGGATTCCCAGCCAGTTGAAGCATTAATGACAAATCCAGAGAGCAAAACAGATAACCACGGTGAAAAGACCTGTGGAAACAAGAAGATTTTTGGTTCCAATCCCATCCTAAAAAGGCAAGTGCCAAAAAAAAAAAAAACTAAAAAAACAAAATCAAGAACAAGAGAGTTAAAGAGTCATATAGACATGGACTGACAGTGAACGTTTCCCTAGTAATAGTAAAGAGAAGAGAAAGGAACAAAAAATGAACAAAGTGGATGAAAGAATTTTAAGCAAATCCAATATCAATCTAGGCTATTCAAGAAAAGAATGAATTTTTACGCATAAATAAGCCAATAGACCAAAATGAAAGGTTAAAGATGATCCTACTACCAGAAGAAAGGCGAGCTATATGGCAGATCTAAAGTACAATGAATAATAAACAACCAGTGAAATGATTCAAATCTCGGAGGACAAAGACAACGGGATTAATCAACATTCAGACAATTACCCCTCCATTAAAAAATTTGCTCTGAGTGTAGACAGTTAAACATAAGAAGCATTGATCAACATAACCACTTTTTCAAGTACAGTCAGAAAGATAACGCAATCTTAACTGAACCTTAAAAACAAGAAAAACAAAAAAGAATACTTTCCTAAATATACATATTTGTTGCAACAAATTCCTGATAAACAAATAAACAGATATCCCATTTCAGTACAATACCCAAACTTCAGCTACAATATTCACCCTAGGAAACAAGAAATCAACCATGTTTCAATTTTCAAGCTCTCTAAAGGAACACAAGTAAAGTAATGCTGAAAATTGTGAAAATTTAAGAGCAGATCTAAAACGGGGAACGAGATTTACTTACAAAGCCAATCACCATTATAGAAATGTATGTCTTGAGCCCAGATAGTGTAGTTAACACCTTGACTCCAGCCCCTGTTGCCTCCCACAATGTACCGAACGGCTGAGACTTGAGGTACCATCACTAACAACAAGGCGACAGTTAGCATTGCCGCTGCCACTGGCCACCCAATTCTCCTCAAGCCCTCCATTTTTCTTCCACTGTATTTTAGTTAAAAAAAAAACCTTTTTTACTCTCTTCTTTAGAAGCTTGCTATATCTTGCCTAGTTGTAATGAAGTAGAAAAGAAAACAGAGCAAAATCGGCCAAAGCTAGCTGTATTAGCTGGAGGGAAGAGTAAGAGGAGAATGCGGGGCTTTAATATACCGAGATTCTAGATCTATCATCAAACTAACCGCCGCAAATATTTTTAATTTGTTTGCGTGTGGGGGTGGGAGATTTTGTTTTCTTGGTGTTTGTGGGGCTGGGGGTGAGGGAAAGTGATAAAATAATACATGACCCACTAATGTTTGTACAGCGTACAACGTTATGACAACCACTGCCTATGAGACTGTAGTGTTCCTTGATTGAATTATTTTACTTGTTCAAATGTTAATAAAACCCAATTATCCAGCTCAATTGTCAGTGGCTTTTGTGGTCTTTGCCTTTTACTCGGTGAACAAGTAAGTTAAAACAAACAGATCTGGGTTGAAGAAAGATTTTCATAAAAATACACCAAAAAATATTATGGTATGGTTACTATGATAAAGACAGTTAATAATTGATTGATTCAAAAAAAAAAAACAAAGATTTAATGGATGTCGCTCGTGAATACTAAACAACTAAAATAGTACATTTTTAATTCGTATGTTTAAAATTGCAGTTAGAAATCTTCTTGGAGTTGAGCTGTGGAGAAAACACAGCTGGGCAAACCATGAAATATGCTCATCGGTGGTTGCAACCGCTTGTTACACTGGCGCCTTTGTAGGCATGCTTTCTTGACTTTAGCAAGAAATCAAGGCACTCGGTATTTAATTCCTCAAACTCACGACTTAAGATTTTCTATTATACAATTTAGTATTACACTGATGTTATATCACTTAAGGGAGTGATAGGCTGTTCCTCTTCTAACAGACGTGGTTAGTGGATGTACACTTGTCACTCTCTTAAATGGTGTAATATGAGTGTAACACTAAATTGTGTAACAGAAGACCAAAATCCAAACTCACTTTGACTTTTCCTTAGGAGTACTCTACTTCTTTAACCGTTAGATTATAGCAGCAATTGAATGTTGACAACTGGGCTTCATTTTCAGCGAATTAATGCTTCTTTACCGACAAAACCCAACCAAACCACACACGAAAGTTCCAAATTGGCATTTTTCACAAACGAAAATGACGTGCTTTTATTTTTATTTTGTTTGGAGAAAAGAAAATGACATGCTTCAAAACCATAGATTCATAATTGAATTTTTCCTGTATTTTATCTAATTTATATTTGGTTCAGTAGGACAGAGTTGGCACAGAGCAGAGGCGGAAATTCCAACTTCACACTAGTAAAAGCAAAAAAACAACATCACACACTTTGTCTTTGGATCTTGATTTTGGGAAGGAACCACAAAATCTCAAATCTGACAAGTTGCAATGGGGGAGATGATCAGAAGGGCCACAACAACAGGTACTAATATTGATCCTTTTTCCTCGTGCATCGTTAGATGCCTCGTGCACTACGGTCATGATGGTTTACCGTTCACGATATTCTTTCCACATGATAATGTCCAAAGCTTATATCGAGAATCCTGTATTTAGAAATTAGGAGCCTCTTTTTTATTGGTGAACAATTTAATGCACTTAGATTAAATTGATGAAAAATGTTGTCCAAAATTCAAATCAAACAGTATAAAATTCACATTTGTAGTTTATTGCACTTGTCTGTCTATGTATTACACGTAACTCGAATAATTGAACAAAATTGTTAATTTTAACTATAAATTGCCTGCTAAACAGTATTGCAAGAAAGTACATTTTATTGGGATCAAGTAAATGAAGAAATATCCTACTTTTGACAAAATCAAAATAACAGCAGTACTTTGCATTTCCTTACCTGACAAGTCCATTTCAATGCCCAAATTAATGGGGCACTACTACGAGTCACCCGCTTGGGCTAACCGGCTTTATTGCAGTGGGTAACCGGTAACGCCAGTCCAGCGTAGCTCATCACGCGTACTGACACCCCTAAGCAGCATCTACTCCACGAGTGGATAAAATGTTACCTGCAAATCTTGATTATGCGAATAGCTACTGAGTTATTGGTACAGTTGCCGGAGTCACAACTGCCGAACAATAAATACTCCTCACTTATTTACGCTCACTCTTTTAACATTCAAGTCGCTGGAATATTTTCCGTTCTTTATCCAATTTACGTATCGAAAGCACATTAGAAGGTTAAGAAACGACCCCATGTGTTTCTCATATTTTCAGTGTTGCAAGTGACCTCAACATACGAGCTCGATCGATTAATCCGACCCTGCCCAATTTTGATCACTTCAGTTAACAAGTGATGGATTACAAACCCAGGATTCAATTAACTTGGACATTCAAAAGATATAAATCTAATGTACCATATGATCTTTTTGCCAACAGGAGGCACAATATAATAATTCTCTTGGCGCCCCATTCCAATGGAAGTTTTCACCTGTCTGTACACTTAATATGGTAGTACTAACAATTTAGGAAAACATATACAGCATTCAATCTGCAGCATAACTTAAAATTTAGGCCAAACTTCCAATAACAATAAACTCCAACATTCTCCACATTTGCATTCTATCCTTAGTAGTACCACCCAATTTCTATTCACACAACCTAGAGCTTCTGAACACATATATCGAGAGTAAACATTTTAGTACATTCCCTTCGACTCTTACATGAAAATTAGCATCAATTTGGTAGCCATCTGACCAACACTTCTATTTTCTTAACCAACGATAGTTGGAGATATTTTTATTTATAATCTCTTCGATCAATTTAATCAAGTCTTCTCAAAAGATACTCAATTTGGACTTCCTTTGTTAATGGCATTATCCAGTCCTCGTATAGACTGGCTACTAGGCACGGATTGATTTTGTATGCGGGATCAGTTCCATTTTCTCCCACACCCAAAGTCACCTGTTGCCCGTAAGTTCTGGTCTTCATCTCTACTCTCTTTTTGATTATTTCTTCCACTTCCGGGTAGGTTAAGAAGGCCATAAGTTGGGCTCCGTCCTGAAAAACCAAGTACCATTACAAGCGACTGTGAGCATAGAGATAAAAGTAGAACTTGGATAGGTCATGCATATATAGGGTAAGGAAGTACTTGTGCTTCAATGGCAGCTCTATATACGTCTGGTGAGGCCCGATATTTTGCTTCTGCAACAAATTTACCATAATGGATTCTCTTTGACAAGGCCTGAAAAGATATGAAAAGCTCATCTCAAACATGTATAAGAGTTCTACAAGAAGTTATCTCCCTACATTGCCGTTCCTCATTTTGCAGTTTCCCTCATTAAACTCTTAGTTTAAAAGAATGCGATAGTTACACTACTTATGAGTGACCCTTGGCCACTAGAATACAGATCTAGTGCTTCATTTTCAAACTTCTAACAAAACTTCTGTGGGTTCGTTCTCAATAACTTCTGATTTTTATAAAAACTGATTTTAGAAAAGATGAAAATCAATTGCTTCTAATTTTAGCTTAAAAATCCAAAAACATAGTAAAAAAAGCAGTTGAGAATATCATAAAATAAATTTTTCAAAAATCAGAAACTAAAATCAAGTAAAAAAAAGCTATTGAGAACAGGCCCTATTTCTCTTCTCCAACGTTTCATACTTTCCCATCACTACCACGACTTCAATTTTCACCCTTCTATGTTATTAGATTATCAATTCTATCCAGGTTTCTGCCTTTGATTTTCTACCAGTGAACAACATAACATTATAAGTCAGCTTTGCATTCCAAACACTGGATGACCAGCCGTTTGAAGTTTTATGAGCAGTTATAGACAACGGCTTATAACTTAAAAAAACTATCACGGTATCAACATGGTTAAAATCAATGGAAAGCATAAATTTGTGGAAGGAATCTCACCATGCTATAAGCTTAATAAATCCATTTTTAAATTTGTCAATGATTACATGTAAAGAGGCCAATTACATATCACCGAACTTCAACGATAACAATGGTTTTGACATTAACCTCCATTTTTGCAAAGAGAATGATAAAATTTTCCTATCTCACAGAGTCTGTGTAGAGCAACATCATCTTATTTTGAGAATTTCATACTGTGAATTCTATGATATTTGCTTGGACTAGATTCAAGTAGATATTCCAGATGTGGAGTGAAAAAGCTAGCCCCTCGACATACTGTGTCCTAACTTTTATTCAGAGGGGAAAAATTATCAGAAAAACAAAGGAAGCCAACAAACACAAAAGAAAATGGACATTAGCCTGAATATCATTCCCCTTTCTAACATCATCAACAATAGAACTAGTTCGAAGTTAACAGGTTGGTACCTGCAAGCAAATTGTATCACAAACAGCTGCCGATCCATAATTCCCATCATCTCCTTCTTTAACTAATCTTGGAAGAAGATTTCTGAAATACATGTCCCATATTTTGTGATTGATATTAATTGAATCAGCAGCTGGATGCAGAACCTACATCAACATCAGGAGACATGTTGCACCACAATTTAGGGGTAGATGATAAAAGATTACTAGACGAGGGGAAAACTAATTATATGTGGAATTGCACACCTAGAGGCAAATAACCCCCCACCCCATAAAAAAAAAAAAAAAAAAGGATTGATGGCTATCAAGTTGAGCTATGTCCCAACTCCGTTACACAGGCAGCAACAACAACCTTGCACTTTAGTATTTACGTTGCACTTTAGTATTTACATATATGGACGTATTTTTTTTATCAGTACTTTTAGTTCCATAATTCAGATTAAATCAAGTCCAGACACGAGCATTGAAGCTCTTGTTGAAATTACTTTGTATTCCAAATCATAATGCATTTACAATTGAATAAATAAAAGGCCCAGTGGATCCATAATTAAGACCACTGAATATTACCCTATTCCCATATTCATAGAGAATCTACAATCTTACTTTTGGATATTGCAAAGGCGGCAACATTGGGTCCGGTAAATCATCTGGGAAGAAAGGATGCTCATCAGGGCTCTTATATCTTCCAACCTAGACCAAAACAATCCTTTAGGAAAATAGTTGGGAAAATAAATGGTTTCATAACTTTTTTTTTTTTGGTTCTCCATTCCTTTCTGGAGATTCAAGTTTAGTCTGACATACACTAGCATGAAGCTTTTCAGTTTCTTTGACCATGTACTCAACCAAAGAACCTTGGAATCCATCCATGGCAAAAGCATCAGGGTCATATGTCTCTGCGTTGAAACAGAACTGAGCCCTCTCCATAAGGTTGAATATTATGCTGTCCTCCTGCCGAATCAAATTACTTCTTATATCATCAAGAGTATACATCTTAGTCTCATCCACCCTGTTTTTCGTTGGCAATCTGAGACAAAATAGGAATTGACAATGGCTCCTTATATCAGAAGCTGGCTGAAGAAGTCAACGTGACTAGAACTTTCAACCCATATGTCAGCAATCAACAGATATCCAACTTTCAGAAGTTTTTACAAAGCAACACCCTATTTCTTCCCTTCCCAACCAAAAACAAAATAGAAAATAGCTTATCACTTAAAAAGGAAGCAAACAGAAAGGATAACGGAAGGCTTTGGACAATTAAGATAATGTGAATAAAACATCCGAGAAGCATAAAAGTCTTGATAGCACATGAGATTTGACCACAGCAGGTATACTAGGAACATGCAGAAGGAAAACACATATCACAAGAATTTGTAAACATTAGAGCAACCATTAACATGATCTAGCAGATCATACTTCAATATTAAGTAATCAACCCGTCCAATTTTCCTCCATTAACAGAAATAGAAACTCACACGAGACCATCAATTAATAACCACTATAAATGTCCAGACCAACAAAAACGCATCACAAAAACTTTCAACAGCCTAAACACCCCCCCCCCCCCCCAAAAAAATCCCAAAAAAAAGGAACTTTCAACAACCAAGAACATAATTGGGAAAAAAGAAAAAATCAAGGAACAAGAATCAAGGCAGGCAAGAAAAGGGCAGAAAAATCACAGAACATCTAAATCTATGGAAAGGAAGAAAGTGAAAAAATGGTTACAGAACCACAACCATAATTAAATTTAAATAATGGATTAAGTCTAGAAAACGGATTATACAGAAAGCCAGAGAGTGAAGGCAGGAACTTTATACCCACTACGTGTTGCAATTGCTCGAACGGAGTGAATGCCACCACAATTTCTTCTGCAGCTTTGTTGGGGAAAAAGAGAGATGGGTTTTTGTTTTGCTGAATTAGAAGAAGAAGGGTTAAGACGAGGAAGTGATGCAACTCTCAACAGCTTCGCCTCCATTTTTACCAGACCAGTAGGAAAAAGGAGTGCAACTCAATCGGGCTTTTCTTGGGTGTTTTTTGGTTTAGGAAAGAGGTGGGAGGGAGGGGGAGATGATTTGGTTGTTATATACAGCTATTCCTGCTGCGTGTTGGCCTTCCCTTGTGAAAATTCCACAAAGCAGGAAAGAGAAAATGAAAGATTGGTGAGGGACTCTGAAGAACACAAATCAAAGGAAGCTGTCCTGGGTGTTGGTGGGGTAGGTAATGGAAAGCATCAGCATGGTAGGTACACTATACGGGATCTGATCTTCATCCTCCTTAACAAGCCTTTTATCTACGTATGGTGCTGCACATGTATTAAATTATTTATTTATTTTAAATTATTTTATTTATAATAACTATTAATAAATATTTTAAAATATGTAACATTGATAAAGTTTAATTAATGGGATTGATGATCAAATCTTCTACGCTACACCACGGTATGGTACTGTAGTAACAAATTTGAGCGAAATTTGGAATGACAAAAATTTTGGACTAGGAGGGATTTCACCTATAAATTAGGACTTGAGTGCGTGCGGCCGACAGATTAAACCCTCACAATTTGGTGAACAATAATTTATGAAATATAGATATTAACTCAAATAATAAAATAAATTAAAAAATAAGTACAATTTTTTTATAATGAATTCAAGAAGTGACGACGAATTAATATAACTTTTGATCTTCACCATCTATTTTCATTAACTTGAAATCCTGACTAAGAATTGCACTAGCCAGTTAGGTAGGCAATTGCGGAAAAACCTTCCCCATTAAGGATTAAAGTATCAAACAGTGGCTCCCAATGTCGCACTGACGTTCGATGATGCGTAGCTGTTTAGGTGCGATATGGACGTTGATGAGCTCCATAGCTTAACGTACCAAACCAACCGTATCACAATTGTGATGAACTAAATATGGTTCGAATTAAATTCAAAATTCTATACTCAGACTAATTCAATTCGAGTATAGTTATTTAATAGTAGAATCAAACTCGAACATATTGGCTCAATTATAAACATAATCACAATTGGGGGTGGGAACAAATGTGTTATTTATGCATATAACATGAAATTAAATGATGCTATTTTTCTCTTTTTTATTTTTTTGAGTTAATATTACTATTGTTAATAACACCTTACTATTATCAAAGCCCAGCAAAAAATTAATATTAAACAATGACAACGTATCTATTTCAACAAATATATATATATATATATATATATATATATATATATAACGCATCACTGTACGGATCTCCAACAGAGGTATTGCAAGGAACGTATAGAAAACTATTACTGATAAGCATTGTTGACGTGGGAACTGTACAAAAAAAAAAAAAAAGACAAAAGAACAGAAGCAAAATTGTAGAGGAATAAACACGTCGATGCAGGAAGTTGACAACGATTGGTTGATCGGTGACTTGTCAAGTTGTATCGGATTTTCTAAGGGTTCTTTAATTAAACGCGAAACACAACGTAATCGGCCTAATATATTAGTACTGTCTTTATTCATCGGATTACTATGCGATCTTACAAAAAAAAAAAAAAAAAATGGTGTCATGATATAGGAACAACGTGGGACTAAAAAATATTTTTAAAAATTAGGTTTGACACTAAAACTACTCACTTTTTATTTTCATATTCTGATTTCCAAATCTCTCCTACTTGTTTGATTTGTACATAGAAGGCATACTGGTATAGAGAAGAATAAACAACTCATCAACACTAAAAATTGGAGCAAAGCCTTCTTCAAGAGGGTTATTAGTTTAATCATTAGGAGGGCTCATGGGGAATCTCCTGCATTAAGTCCCCCCCCCCCCCCCCTCCCATTCATTTACAGAATGTTTATTCACCCTAATTAAAAAGGAAAAAAAAAACAAAGAAAATGTGATGATGCTTGCAACCATTTTGTCTTTTTAACAATTTCTAGTTAGTTTTATCCTGAAATTTATAATTATTACCTGTATTAAATAGTTGAGTAAGACATCATTTTGTATTTTGAATGTATCCTAAATCTTTCATATATAGGGTTGAAACGCAAATAAACATAGCTGGTACTCTATTAAAATTCAATTTTATAAGTGCTTATTTAATTTTGGTTTCTCAATTGATTAATTAAAAGTCGAGCTTATGTTACACTATCAAATTTACGATAAAATAAGAAGAAGAAGTGGCTGAAATGATGAAAACATCAGCCATGAATTTCTCAGGACCTTCAAGTAATTGGCAGGGCCGAAGCCCCCCGTATTTCAAAAGGGAAAGCAAAATGTATTAAAAAAAATAAAATAAAAAATAAAAAAACTAAACCACCATATGTTCGTATCATTTGACACCCCAAAAAAAAAAATCTAACGTTGGTATCAGCCAAAAGTCAAATGTGTACGTGTAGCGTTGCAATTGTTCAGGCTCTGTCCTATGTGTAAAGTGCCATCCATGGGCCCATATACCTTTTAATTTAACCCGGAAGAGGAGCACCCTACCGGACGGAACGGTTAGAGGTCATCTTGGGTTGTAAATTTTGATCTCCCTCAAAATATGTAAGGGTTCATGACTCTTTGCCGCCCTAAAGGTAGGGGGAGTCACACTTCCCACCCCTAAAGGTTAAAAATATACATTTTACCCCATCTATGTGTCATTTTTTAGTTTGACCCACTTATATGAATTTTCTCTTCTCAAATTACTCTTATCTATTCCTAAGCTAATATCAGCTTTGAACACATATTATTCAACTGTTCTATTAAAAAAAGAAAAACCTGTATTACTATTTAAATCAACAAGAACAAATATATATAAATCGCACCAAATGCTAAAAAGAAACATGTGTTTGCCATGATATTATAACCATTATTAGTTTTAGAAAGAGCATGATCTTTTCAATAAAAACACATATTAGAAGGTTTTGCGGATCAGTTGCAGATAATAATGGCAGATTAGTTGCCTACAATCCACTTAGAAATCATAGCACGAAACAGACATCCATGCCTAAAATTTTAACAAACTAACAACAACTCATTGTGCAAGAGCTATTTAGGCAGCAATGGGTTTGAACTGTTGGGTTTCTCGGCAGCGAAGGCGTGGATGTTGCTACGATGAGAGAGCATATGCAATATTTGGACTAATCAAAAGCTCTTCTTCTTTCCAGTAAACTGGTGGCGATTTGGCTAAACTGAAGCAATTTGTGAAGTGAACATAACTCTTGGTAGTGGTGATTGTTGTGAGGATGGGCTATTAGAGATTAGGTGGAATGTGTGCGATGGAATTAGGATAGAGAGGGAAAGAGAGCGAACGAAAAACACGTATGCAAAATGAGTTGTCTGATGCCGTGAGTACAGTTGTCCAATAATTGCAAAAATATGGGCATTTATGTCATTTAATTATTTCTTTTAATTATATTTTATTATGAGGGGGCAATATATATATTTTTAACCTTTAAGGGGGGCAAAGTGTGACTCTCCCTTACCTTTAGGGGGGCAAAGCGTTATTAACCCAAGCTGCTAGATTTTTATATGACTGATCTTGCGCAACATATTGTTTCAGGAAGGAGAGAGAGAGAGAGAGTAATTCAAAACAATGGAAGCCTACTTTGTCTCCTCAAATTCCTATACCAAAACTGCAGAAATCCTTCCTTTTAATATCAGAGTTCCTAGTTACACAAGATGAAAGTTTTGTTAACTTCAGTCTAAAGGAGTTGGCATTCAATTTTCTTCATATGTAAATGCTGTGTATCCCATTTTCTTTAAGTTACTTTTGAATTCTTGAATTTTCTGTATCTCTATGGTGATCTCAATTTAATTTACAATTGGTTTTGTGTCCGACTAAGCATCGAGATGAAGATTCGATTGATTTACTGTGGCATGGTACTTCAGAGTGAAACTTGTCTATGCTGTTCAGTCTGGAATTCATTTTTTTTCTGATGACTTTTGGTGACATAGCACACGATCATGTTTATATTTCCACAGGCATTGCATTAATATTTCCGATGAAGAATCTCTGATGGTTTGTGATCTATAGGTTGCCAGTTAGGTCCTAAATCACCATCACCATCACCTGAGGACGAGGACAGACTTTTGGTGGATTTTGATTGGCGACTCTTTAGAGCAAGGTTAGGACCAGCTGGAGAAAAAGCATCCACAACTGAAGAGACTTCTTCTCTTGTTGATGCGGATACAGTCGTGGATCAGCCTTCACCAATCATAGTTGCGGACAAATGGGCTCATACAAAAAATGAGCCCGAGAAGGATTCCTTACCAATAGCCACGTAGAAGGTTGACGGTGTCCACATATTTGAAACGAATGTGATTCTGCTGTTATGAATTGGTCCCATAGGCCCAATTGGTTTGCTACTCAACTGGCCATCACTTATGTCAATTAAGTAATGATATCATCTTCAGCTTTGGGTGTAGGTGGCACATTTTCTGATAGACCTTTGTTCTTTGGAGGCCCACTAGAAGAAGCCTCTTTCCTAGTGAGTTCTGAGGATGGACAAAGATTGAGTTGGGAAGAGTGGGGTGTTTGAGGAAGTAATAAAAGGACTGTACGATGGAACTAAGGAGACCGTGGGTTGTGCTGCTGATATAGTGTGGGTGGGAGAAAGAGCAACTGAGAGATGAGTCAGGGTTACGCTATTGGACTGTAGCTGCCTGAAGCCCAAGTGTAATAGGTTGTAGTGGTGTGGGAAATGTTGGGCTCTGGGATGGAATCCTCAGTCTTATGGGCCTGTCAAATTGACGTTGTACTAAGCAATTCTTTTTTTCTACGACATTTTTTATTATTATTATTTATATTCATCGAGCGTACGACCTCACTTAAAAAATTTGTAATCTTATGAAATTCGTAATCTAATAAAGTACTACATAAGCATAGTAACATTTGCTAATGTAATAAAATGACAAAAGAATGATTAGGTGCCTCCCTTTTCTATATAAAAATTCCTATGGGATGAAATTAGCTTAATTCTAAACTCAGTCGCATCTTGCAATTTATTATGTATGTTCGCATTTGTTGTGATTGAAAGTAGAAATCAAGTCCAATAAGGATTATCGACTCACAATAGTGGAAGTTATCAGAATCAATATCAGCCTTCATCGAATCACAAGTCCACAACTCTTGATCCGGGGGCCACCAGAATTATAGTTTGCTGGCTGCGACGATTCTGATTGATAGAAGTGATAACTACAGAATTTTTAGGTCATGGTCAACTATCAATAAAAAGTCATGGTCAACAATCAATAAAATCCAGCTGTAATCTTAGTTCACAAAATTCTCCGTCTCTCTGATATTTTTGCCAACAACCTACGGATGTTCTACAATAAGTACAAGAAAAATCTATACACAGATTTTGGGATTTATACGTGGGACCCAATCAACTTTTAATGCAGGAATAATCTTCGTAGGATGTCCGTGAAAAGCAACAAAAAGTCCAAAATACGTGGTTGGATTTATTAATGGGCCGGCTAACACACTCTTCGACTATTATGATTGTATAGAATTATGTGAACTATATGTATTGGCATAGGCATATAAAACAATAGTTCAAACTTCAAACACAAAAACAGTTGTTTTTCTTTCCTCATAAATTTGTCGAACATGGTAAATTGTTTCGGTCCCATGACGGTAATTGCCATAATAAGTAAGTCGGGTGGTAAAAAGGAATAAATTATATAGGAATACCCAATTACAACTTTGGGGGGAAAGTGATAACAAATGATGGGTGAAATGAAAACAACACTGGCTTTTGTGGGAATGTGCAAAAACAGTACAAGTTATTATTGCAGAACTGTGTTATGATGCTAAAACAATTATTTCATTTTTTTTTTCTAATTATAATAAGATATAATCAGCATCCATCTTTTTATCATTTCCATTTTGGAGTTTGACGTGTTAAATAAAAATTTGTTTCCATGTTCAAGAAGTAATGGGACTTATGATTTGTGATACTTTATGATGTTATATCTTATCCACAAACACTTCTTTTAGAGTAATGTTAAAAATATTTCCTATTTCTTATTGTGAAAAAAAAGGGAAAAGAAAAGGTACTTTAAGGTGAAACTAATTTTGTTTGGACAACCCATTATTTAGAATGATATTTTCGAATATTGACTCTGCAAGTTTCTCAATAATCTTTTATATTTCCAACCACGTTTTACGATGTTAACCTTAAAGTATTAACTGGTTTTTTTTATCTAAGGCAAGCCATAATCAAACTTTTTTTTTTCCTGGGAACTCAATTTACCCCATCTGTCTTAAAATTAACCTCCTCTCAGCTAGTTCATAGTAATTAAGTTACAATTGTAACATTGAAACAAAGAAATCGATATGCTACCAATGACCCTATTTTTATTTTTTTTAAAAGAACAATGATAAATTCATATGATATTGAATCTATTTATTCCACAAAGTATCCTTGTTGTGGACAACTCTTAGTAAGCGTCCACAAAATCAAATACATGATAATTTTGTATATCAATAAAAAAAAAATTGGAATTCGATAATTCACGGACAGATCAGGTAAACTCTATGTTCTTAGGTAGATTTCTTCCCTTTGATTTATTTTTAAAATTTTCACAATTTCTGTGTTGGGATAAAAATTTAAAATAAAAAATGCTCAAAGGGACCACTAATGTTTGTAATAGCCAGCCAACCGCCGTGGACCGCAACTTCCCAAATTACACGATAAATCTCACAGCCTGGTCCTTGTCATTTCTTTTTCTGAAAACATCTTTGCTCCGATGCTACAAAACAGTCAATTCAGAAAACGTTCCTTTTCCACGCGCCAGAACTGCACGTGGTCTAATCTTCAAGTATCCCTCATTGTCGTACTCTTTGTAGTTTGTACCTTCCGTCAGAAGATAAAATTGGAGAGATATATTGACAAATAATATAAAATGTTATCTATTATTATCGTTATGTGATAATAGTGGATACACCTTATAATATATGATGATATATATTTATTTTTTTTGTATTACGTGATATGTCATATGACGTACATGACACATTTAATAATCACTTGGAATGGATGGGATGAACAATATTTCCAATTGCAGACAACATTGTCAACAAACTATCTTTCTATAAACAACTTGTACAATTTTACACATTTGACGAAAGACTTGTAAAATTACGTGATTATTCATGATAGAAAGTGCCTTATAGGTAAATCCGATTTTTAATGGCAAAATTTGGAACTTATTATTTAGGGTCCTCGCCGTCGCCAAATCTTGTTCTTTCCCTCGCAATTCACGCGCGTGGACACAGTGAGATTAGTGGGTGATTTAAGGAAACTGTCAAGACTTGGGTTGTTGTTTCTATTAAATAAATCTGATATCTGATATCTATTTGCTAGTACTATAAACCATAGAAAACTGAGAAAGACTTTTCCAAAATTATTACATTCTCAACCAAAATAATTTAGCCCAAAAAGCATAGAAGGTTTAGAGACTTGAGAGAATCTTGAAACTGTCAAGAAATTACCCAGAAAACTTTGTTCACGTTATATATATTCTTTGGATTTAGTCTTAAATGGGGGCAGAAATGAATGTAGCAGTAAACTAATACTAGGTGAAAGAAAATCTAGTAGTAGGACGCGTAGAATATGAGGAAGTGACCACATGTGTTGACAAATTTGAAGCCATTTTTTTCTTGGGAGACTCCGATTGGATTTTCGGCACGCACATACGGAGATCTTATCTCCCTCTTATATAGTGTATTGGGTGTTGATTGATAAAGAAAGTGGCCCAGCTGAAGTAAATTTCTTAGCATTTCTTTGGTTGTCCGACGATGATCTCTTGAGGTGGTGAGTCTTCAGTGTCCTGTTTGGAGTCAAGACTTCGCCCTTTTTGACTGGCACTTCCCAGTTAGTAGAAAGTGAGCCTCGGCTTCTCGGAAGATCTTTTATGGTCTGGGTTCTCTTGGGTGAAAATAACAATTTCGATCAATTTTACTGAATTTGCTACCTGGGAGGATTGTGTATGAGGTATAACTCGTACCTTTTCCATATTATTTTTGCCTTCCAACTGGTTTTCTGTGGGATTTTTTTTCTAAATTTTTTCATCTACTTGCTTGATTGTGGTTTCCTGTGTTGATTCTTCAATCTTCTGGCACTTCACACACGCAAGTACACATGCACCCTTCTTCATGGCTACATGTTTATGATTTTATAGAAAAACATGTAAATTTTGGAGTTTGTATCATGTAATGTAATCCAATTTGAAGATTGTTTTGTTGCTTTGGAGGTCTATTGGCAGGCTCCTAAAAGGCATTCATCCATGATATTAATTTCTTGATATCAGCATTGATTGCTTAAGCTGATTGAAGACGGTAAAGAACTGATTGCTTAAGCTTGTTGTATGTGTTTTATTTGCTCTAATTCGCTTGACATGCTTAGACTATCCCCCTAAATTTCTTTACAAGCTTGTGATCTTTCCTTGGAGTTTCTCCTTGACCCTAATGTGGATAATTATCTTCTCTTGCCCTTCTTTTCTCTGTTTCTGTAAAACAAAGGAGAAACAAATGCGACTCCTGAAATATCCGTATCCCTTAAGTTCTACTGACTAGGTAGAACATTTATAATGCCTGCATGCGCATACTTATTTTCCCACAAGGAAGATTTTGGTTTGTTGTTCTTCAAATCATTTTGTATGCTAAGCCAATCATAGCAATTATTCGATATTCTGTCTAATTCTTACATGACCTTGTCACTGGAATGCTGTTTCAGTTGGTGATATGAAATTAAATTTAAGGGCATTTAGAGAATTGCATAGTCATAGGCCTTGTTTTCTGTTTGCAGTCGATAAATGTCTGATTTTTTTCTGTCATACTCGAGCATTCCTTTTGTTTACTTTAGTTTGTGAAGTTGAAGCTGAGTTACCATTGATTGCAGGAATGGCAACACAAGTACAATCTAGAAAATATTCAACAAAATTTTCTTCCATTTGGGATCCAAATGAGATTGCTGGCAATAATCTCTTGTCCTTGTACCATGAAGATAAAGCCCCAAAGGTCGGTCAGTATTGTGACTCCCTTCTGCCACGACATGTGACAATCAATGGCTTTCTTCAATATGACAAGGAAAAAGTGCGGCAAACTATTCTGAAGCACGAGTCAACATTTAGGCACCAGGTATAAGTTTTTAACCCCCTATTTTAGGGAGGAATTAAGTCCAAATTTCGATACGCATGAGGTTGATTTGAGAAAAGTTCTATTCTTCAATTACTAAAGCCCAGAATTCACAGATTAGGGTTCACTAAGAATGATTCTATCATAAAATTTCACTCTTTTCACCTGCATTTTGACAATTCAGCTCCGAGAACTCCATCGTCTCTATGGAAGACAGAGGGAGCTCATGACCGTGTTCAGAAGGAGAGATGTGAAAAAGGGCCAAATCAAGGCGGAAACATCAAACTTGAGTCCTTTTTCATGCAACATGTTTTCTGAAGATGCCACACCTGTAAGACATGCTTCCCATACTTCTTCACTGCATCTGGTATTTGGTCAATCATCCATATCAGAGTCCACTGGCAAGCAGTCCCTCTCTTGTTTTAGTAAGGGCAAGAGTATGCTAGCTTTTCCTTCCAGAGATGATAGAAGTTCAAAAATACGTGAACCTCCAAACTCAAATGAAAATTTACTTCAGAGAAGAACAATTGACCTTGAAAGTCCATCTGGTGTGTACATCAATCACGAAGAAAAACACATCGGAAAAAGATCTTGTGGATTGTCTGGGATTCAGTCTAGCTGTGCGACCAACATTCATGATATCCTACATAATAGAGATAAAAAATCATCCTCTTTCATTGCTTTAAATACTCATCAGAATGGTGATGCTTTGAGATCTTCACGGCACTTAAAAAGAAATAATGAGTTGGTCGACTTGAATGATCCTATCCAACTTGAGGAAACCTCTGTTTCAGATTCTACGTGCGAGCCAGGCAACTTCACTAGCAATTTGGACAATGAAAAAAGGGCAGATCTATCTGCAACTTCAAATTCATTTCTCCATACTGCGTGGAAAGATACATCTCTAGGCTCCATCAAGGACGCAAATGGTGGAAGTTGCTTCAACAGTCTGCAGTCAAGAAATAAAAGGAACAAAAGAGAGCAGTTGACATATGATTTAAAAACTAGTAAGAAAGATCTAGAATTTAAAAATATCTTCATCTTGCTCTATATTAGCTCTTACAAGAATTATATTCGACTCTTTTCTTTACTTAGTTTCTTCTGAATACATCATGCTCACCTCAACTTTTGGTTATCCCATGTCTGGAATTTTCTGAAATATTAGAATTTCAGCTAGTAAGAAGCATTATGTTATAGTTTTCCACCATATAATTAGTTTGACTTTGCTAGATGAAAGTCACATCTTCCACTTTTACTAAGTAGGAAGTAAAAGGGGTCGCTTTCTATTTTTTATGCATCATTGGGAAGTGTATGTGAAACACTTTTTCCAGATATGTTGTTCTCTTTCCTTTCAAGAATTAGAGTGGACTCTTATCTTTACTTTGTTTTCTCTCAAATTATCACGCACACGTCAATTATTATTTATCATGGTTTACTCAAGATATGTGCAAGTTGATTCTACTGTTCTTTTTTCCCTTTCCAGAGCTTATGATACCTGATGCCCATTCTATCATGAGAGATGTCTATTCTAAGGATTTGGGTGTAGCTTTCCAATCCTCCCAAGCTGATTGCAGGAAAATCAATGAGTTTTCAGCACCTGAACGGGGTAAAACTGAAGGCCAGATAAAGAGGAAACTTTTTGGCATAGATATTTTTGAAGTGAATGATGAATCATTGGTTACTGATACCAATACGGACAGTGATACTAATAATGTTGATGAAATCAGTTCCAATTCACCATTTTTTCAGGTAAAAAAGAATGTTGATTCAAACACAAGATCATCATTTTCGAGCCCAATAGATGGAGTGTCCTATCAAAATTGTACCTCTCTTTGGCCTCAGTTAAATGATAAGCAGTCAATGGGCAATTCAGGAGTTGAGAGTAATATTACCAAAAATACAATCTCTTCTGACTTGGTGAAAAAGGAATCTTCACCCATAGATCCAGTAAAATCTGTTGGCGGTTTAGAATGCTTCGACTGGAGGTCTGCTAAGGTCATAAAAACTGCCACAATAAATTCTAATGTGTTTCAAGGTGATATTGCTCCTGAACATAAGTATGCAGACTGTCAAAGTGAGCCGCAAATTCTAAAGGGATCACCACTTTGTCTTATGGAGACAGAACATTGTCCTGAACAGACCAAAGCAAACGAAAATTCTCATCACTTGAATTTAGAGTCGTTGCAGAATATTGCTCAGCAGTTTTTCAGGAGTACTAAAACTACTTCACTTTTCTCTCAGACCTTGACTGAGAAACAGGATGCCATGTTACCCCTTTTGGTTCATGACTTGGAGGAGAGGAATACTGAAGTTGGTGACAACATTTCTACTGAAATGAAATTTAGTTTGCCAATTAGCAATCAGCTCAGCATTTCTAAAGATCTAAGCTTTACTTCCATTTTCTCCAAGCCAACTTGTTTGGCTGCCAATGGTAATAATGGCCGAGATGTAAAGGTAGAGAGAGTTAATTCTGGAGATCAACCTGGAGGAAAGGACTTCAAGTTCGAGGAACCAATAAACAACTCTCTTTCTCATTTACGATGCCATATTGACTTGAATTTATCTGTAACTGAAGAAGAGGCTCCATTAGCAACTTGTCTTCCTACAGCTATTGTGAAACTTGCAACAACTGAAATAGACTTGGAAGTTCCCATGGTTCTCGAGTCTGAAGCAGATGATGGAATCGAACCGTTACCAGACAAATGTGAGGAACCTTGTGAAGCACTTGTTAGACTTGCAGCTGAGGCTATAGTTGCCATCTCAGCATCTGGTGGAGAAGACATTGTTAATGGTACTGCTCGTGATTCACTGGAAGCTACCCATAATGATTGCCTTAAATGGTTTGTGGAGGTTGTGTCTTCCTATAAGTATCCTGATGAGAGCAATGTGGGGGTTATTAAATTGAGTGGAGATGATGCCTTTACTGAGGAGTTGCTTCCTGATGATATGGATTATTTTGAGTTCATGACACTAAAGCTGAAAGATGCCAAAAGTGAAAACTACTTTTATAATTACAAGACACCAATTTTGGCGAATCAGGATGAAGAACAAGCAAAAGTTACTACATTGTCAAGGCCCAGAAGAGGGCAGGCAAGAAGGGGAAGGCAGCGTAAGGACTTCCAAAGGGATGTTCTTCCCAGTCTCATTTCCCTTTCAAAGCTCGAGGTGATGGAGGATATTCAGACGTTTGAAGAACTGCTCAGAGCTACTGGTTGTACTCGGCAGTCTTGTTTTTGTAGAAAAAGTACTGTTAAGAATGGAAGGGGAAGAAGGAGTTCAGGGGTTATGTCCCCATCTCGTAAACCAGATACATTTTGCCCTCCCCTAAAACAGAAACCTGTTTCCAGGGAGCTTGAACTTGATGATAGAACTCTAACGGGATGGGGAAAGAGGACTAGGCGTTTGCCAAGGCAAAGATGCATGTCCACTACTACTGCTCCTTCTTTGAACCACGAATAACTTGGTAGGAAATTGGTCTAGGTAGAGGTACTCTGATGATGGATGCTTGTTCTAAATGTCTGCTAAATTATTGAGTGATGTACAGATCCTCGTAAATAATATTGTTTACTCCTTCACCCAAGTAGAATTTGCTATACATAATTGTTATGACAAACAACATTTGAGGATAATTTTGCTTCTCCTAAACAAAAATTCTGCCATTTTTGTGTGTTTTTGGGTTATGGAAATACAAATGCTGTTAATAGGCCTATTAGCAGCCAAGTCAAATATTTCTGGAGCAATACAAATAAGACAAGTTTCCGCAATCCAACGTCGACCAAAACATCATGCTTGCATTTTCTGGGATTTGTTCACCAGTCAAGTACAATAGAAATGAAGGCAATCTCTTCTGTGGTTCCATATTTAATTGAAAAGCCCAAGAATTTTAACATTATCAAATCTTATTCACGGTTCTTCTCTAAAACCCCAGCGTTTTACAATTCCACACCTCTTCCAGAAAAATTTGCTTCATTTTTAGACCACTGTCAGAACATTGATTCTTTAAAAAAGATACTTGCTTGCATATTTATAAACGGCCTTGGGAACAGCATCTTTTTGGGCTCTAAGCTTATCAGTTGCTGCGCAAGATTTGATCTTTTAACTGATTCGAAATGGGTTTTCAATAAAATAATTAATAACAATCTATCTCTCTGGAATTCAATTCTTGTTGGGTACTTCAGAGCTGGTCAGTTTGATCAAGTCCTGGGGCTCTATGTAGAACTAAAGACTAGAGGAATTGGTATTAATAGTTCGGCAATTACGTTCGGTTTGAAAAGCTGCGTCGAGTTGGGTAATCTAGAATTTGGAAAAAGCGTTCACGTGGATGCTTATAAGTTTGGGTTGAACGGTGATCGCTTTGTGGGTTCATCACTGATTGGGTTGTATGGTAAACATGATGATATTGACGACGCAGCTAAAGTGTTTGATGAAATAACTAAGAGAGATGTCGTAGTTTACACTTCACTGGTTACTGCATACGCTGAAGTTGGCGATAATCGTGCTTACGAGGGTTTTAGAGTGGCACATTATATGCAAAGGGAAAAACTTGAGCCAAATCGTGTCACTCTGATCAGTTTATTGCAGGCCGTATCGGTGTTGGAAGCATTAAAAGAGGGGAAATCAATTCATGGATATGCTATAAGGAAAGGCATTGGTTGGTTAGATGTAGCCTTTGAAACTAGTTTAATGAACATGTATATGAAGTTTGGGCTTCCCGATAAAGCAGCTATGAGTTTCTGCAAAATGAGAAGAAAGACTATTGGGTCCTGGAATGCTCTGATTACTGGTTACCTGCAACTTGGGCAGCCATTGAAAGCTTTGGACCTTTTCCTTCAATTGGTGCAACAAAATTATGATCCTGATTTGATTACTTTGGCAAATGTGTTGTTGAGTTGTGGATATGTAGGGCATTTGGCTGGAGGCAAGAGTATCCATGGCTACCTTTTGCGAAATGGAGTTCAGCTTGATCTTGTTGCTACCACGGCTTTAATTGATATGTATTCGAAGTGTAACTGCTTAATTCAAGCGAAGGAAGTCTTCAGTGGTATACAGGGTAAAGATATTGTCTCTTTCAGTGTGATGATAGCTGGTTACCTTGAAAATGGATTTTCATCTCAGGCTGTAGAGGAATTTCATAAAATGGTAAAAATGGGTTTGAGACCAAATATAAGTACAATCCTGAATGTTCTTTCTGCTTTGTCTATTCTCAAAGATGTAAGGCATGGCAAGTGCATCCACGGTTATGTGTTCAGACATGGGTTGGAAACGAACATTGAAATAGCTAATCAATTTATCAACATGTACTCAAAATGCTGCACCATAAACCATGCTAGGGAAGTCTTTGACAGGATGGAAAAGAAGGATACAGTGTCATGGACATCGATGTTAACAGCACAAATTAATGATGGCCTTGCCGATGAAGCTGTGAACCTGTTCCGGCTAATGCAAAAAGAAAAACACAACCCTGATTCTGTCACTTTAGTCAGTCTGCTTCAGGCGTTGGCTCAGCTCGGATGTTTAAGTTTTGCAAGAGAAGTTCATGCTCGTGTGTATAGATCATTTTTGGACAAAGACATAGCTATTATTAATTGTCTAATTACTACTTATAGCAAATTTGGCAAGTTAAGGATTGCTAGAAATTTGTTTGAGCATGTGGCTAAACGTCATTTGGCAACTTGGAATTCTATGATATCAGCATATGGGATGCATGGGAACTGTGTTCAAGCACTCAAATTGTTGGAGCAAATGAAAAAATATGAGATTGCTCCTGATGGGTTAACGTTCACATCACTAATCTCTGCCTGTAGTCATTCAGGAATGGTAGATGAGGGTTTGTGTGTTTTCAAGTATATGATAGACGAATACAGATTAATTCCTTCTGATGAGCATTACAGTTGTATGGTGGACTTGTTAAGCCGGGCAGGGCGCCTCGAAGAAGCACATGGCCTTTTATATTTTATGCCATCAGAGCAATCTGCTTCTGCACTTCGTGCTCTGCTTGCTGCTTGCAGAGTTCATGGAAATACCACTATAGGGGAAATAATTGGAAGGAAGCTATTGGAACTGGAGCCTCAGAACCCAAGTGTATATAATTTAGTGTCAAATTTGTTTGCTGAACAAGAGAAATGGGAGGAAGTAGCTAAATTAAGAAGCATTGCAGAAGGAAGAGGCTTGAAAAGTTTTGCCGGGAACAGCATGATAGAGCTCAGATGAACACAGGTCTTTGAGAGGCGAATGACCCTGATCCATTGGTGCCAAAAGATCACAACATTTGGCAAGGCGAATGACCTTGATCAACGTATCGTAATAATCATTCGCAGCAAAGGCACAGTGTTGTAGGGGGCACCTGCCCTTCATATGTTTGTTATGCTTCCAAAATTTTTTGTGCAGATTTTAAGAATGAAAGATCCACTAACATCTCTATTAAGTGAAACTTCTGCAGTTATATTATCGTTTCCCCCGAATTGCCTATCCACTATCTGTATCGCCATTAACAAAGAAACACATTAGAACCAACCAGAGTTGATAATATGAGGAGAATGTGCTGAAGCCAGTGTGAAATGACAAGACAAGAGAACAGCCAAAAAAGGTCCCACCGGGAGTCGAACCCAGGTCGCTGGATTCAAAGTCCAGAGTGCTAACCACTACACCATGGAACCTTGCCGCGTTAGTTATTGATGATAAAAATTATTGACAAGGCCAACACCCTTATGGATTCATTTAGTTTGAAATGGTTTTTCAACAAATTTCTTTCTAATCACTTTTATATATTATTATGTAAACATAAGTAGAGACTTTACACACACATATATATACATACATACATATATATATATATATATGTGTGTGTGTGTATATATCTATGTGTGTATGTATGTATGTATTAAAAAAAGTTGCTATTTTGCAGGTACAGGAATAAAGGTTGGATACGGCAATTGCAAAAGATTTTAGGGTGTTTTGGATAACGTAGAGTAAATCATCACTGAATTTGTGGACACTATATATATGTAGTCTCCCTCCAATTTCAGCGACTACCCAACTCCAGCGGTCTCACTGGCAATGACGGCCTGCAAATCCCTTGTCCGAGTATCACTCTCTCCCCACGAATCCAAAGCTAAAGCCCCCGGCTTTTCAACCAATTTCTCTTCTTTCTTTCTTCCTCCTGTTCCTCGTCCCTTCTTCTCCTCCCTCAGACCGGGTACCATAATCATTGTAGTTTTAAATTTTGTTCGTATTACTACTAATTTAATCTAAATAAGTACTTGATTCAATTGTTGACGAATTTGTAGGGTTTAGAATCACGCATTATACGGTTGCTTCGAGGCGTCGTTATAGCTGTATTAATGGAGCAATAGCGCTGGAAACTGCTGATTTTACTGACGGGAGGAAAGCCGTTCGACAAAATGTCTTCTTGGAAATTCCGGAGGATTCGTGTAAAGACACTGTGGAAGAGTTGCTTTCCAAAAGCAAGCACCCCCACCACGACGATGACGTTTCTAGGTTCATGAAAATGGAGCGGAGGGTTGAAGTTGTTCCCCGTGCCGAGCGGTGGTTCCCGTACTTGGATAAGTTCAAGGCTGGTAATGATGTGTATTTGAGCAGTGCTGAAGTTTTGGAGGCGTTGGACCCGTATATTATGGTGGCTAGGAAAGAGAGGTTTCGGGATGTGGTGAAGAATCGAAGTTATTCGATCTGTTTGGTGGTTGAGGGGCTTAGTGATTTTGGCAATGTTTCTGCGGCGTTTAGGTCTGCTGATGCATTAGGGTTTCAGTCTGTCCACGTGGTATCCTGCGACATCTCAAAAAGGTGCAAAATGGACTGAGGTGATTTTTTTTTTTGGGCTTCATTTGACTCTGGGGATGCTTGTTTTTGTCTGTTGTTTGTATTCTTACTTACAAATTTGCATGAATGACAAACAAATTTTGTCTCTTTCCATTAAAGGGAAAAATGGAAGTTTAACATTTGTGGATCACATGGTTGAAAGAACAGAATATGAAAAGCTTGGACTACATGGAAAAATCTCTCTTTTTCCCACTAGACATGAAACAAGACACCCATGGTTAAAACTAAAAAAAGAAGACACCCATGGTTTTATCTGTGGCTTTATTGGAAGGGCTGCTGATTTACGAAAAGTTTTTCGATGTTGTAGCCATTTGTTTCTGTCCTTTTAGCTTTTGCATTGTCTTTGGAAGATTGCTTATGCTGGCAGTAATCATTTTTGTTATGTGCAATGAAATTGAAGAATGTGTTCAAAACTGTATCTCTGATCTCAGGAACTCAACGATAGATTTTTCTCATTTTTCTATTGCATGTGCTGCTTTATTACTTCTTGCACACAATGCAGGTACAGAGACAATCGTCATGTCAGCATGGGAGCCGAGAAGTGGTTGGATATTGAACTTTGGGATTCTACCAAGGAGTGCTTCAAGGTTTTGAAATCACGTGGTTATCGCATTGCTACAACCCATGTTGGGATTGATGCGGTATTGTTTTCACCTTCCAGATTTTGTTGATATCTTTTTTTTTTTTTTTTTTTTGGTGTCATGTGGGTGTAATGGTTGATATATCTTTAGATTAATGCTCTACTTGACTGAATGTCGGTTGCTGTTTCTAGGTTTCTGTTTATGATATGGACTGGTCACGCCCAACCGCAATAGTTGTTGGTAATGAGAATAGGTATGTTTCTATTGTCCAGACTTCATAATTGCCAGATGTGGTAATAATGATCTGTAGTTTACTGCCTTCTTTTTTCATCAAATTTTTCAATAATAAAGAAAAAGAAAAGGAGGGAAGACTGTACTTTAATGTCTTGATGACAAATATCATCCAATATGTGGGTTTATTATTGGAAGTCATTCTTTGGATCTTTTATATGGTTATACTAATTTGTTCTTTAACTGGTGTTTCATTAATCAACCTAGTTACAACATTTTAAGAATAGAGTTGCCCAATCTGTATTTGGCTGTTTAGTTTAGTTGACTCAAATTTTAAGTCAGATAGCATCAAATGGACTAGTGTTTCATTTAAGAAATATGGTTTTCTCAACTCAAGCCATTATACGACTATATGACTTTGTGATTGCAGGGGAATAAGTGATGAGGCTCTTGAATTGTCGGACTTGCATTGCAGTATCCCAATGACAGGCATGGTTGATTCTTTCAATGTCTCAGTTGCTGCCGGCATTCTTATGCATCAAGCCATATCTGACAGGAATTCCAGAATGGTAATGAGTTTATTATGCTGCATCCTAAATGCTAAGGAAAAGTTGGTTTTAGGAAAATTTGTTCTGGTGATATATCTCGCTTTATATGACTGATGTTTTAAATAATCTGATAAAGGATTTCAGTTTGCTACTTTTGCTAGATAACTCTATGAGAAATTGATTATCTTTTTTTTGTTTGGGCAAAAAACTTGGATTATATATTTACTGAATAAATCATAGAGTTTGTACATAAGGTTACTGCTACATCATTCTTAAGATATTGTTATGGTCAAAAGTTTACTGATGTTCTTCCTGTTAGGGTTGCCATGGAGATCTGACATCACAAGAAAGTCAAATTCTGCTTGCAGAGTTCTTTTTGCGCCATAGCAAGAGTGCAATCAGCATTGCCAATGAATATGCTAAGCGGAAGCTAGACCAGCCTATATCAAAGCTCTGAATAGACTACAATTTGTTTTCAAGTGTAGCAAACACAATACTTGTTGACCAGCTAAAGGTATTCTGTGGTGCTTCTAGCTACTTTTAACCAACAATGCATGCCTCCACCCCAAACCTCACCAAAACCGCAACCCCCCATGCCTTGAGGGTTCCCGTTCTCCCAAACTCACTCCCCTACCCTCCCCGGGACCCTCCCTTTACCCCAAAACAAAAAAAAAAAAAAAGTAAGGGGAAAATGTCCGGTTTTAGAGTTTTCTTGAACCAGAACAAAATGCAAAACTTTTTCTTGTTCATGGTGGTGGAAGCCACAGAATTATTCATAGTGATTTTCTTTGTTGAATGTTGTCTGATTACTTACTCTTTGAACACTTGTTTGTGCAGTGGTTTTCAAAGTTGAAAAGACCAAAATGGAGCAGATTGTAGAATTCAGCACGAATAGTTGCATGTGAAAGTCTTCGGTATTAAGTCTACACACTCGGTTTATATTTTGTCCTTGATGAGATCTTAAGTCCTTTTTACGTTCTCAGGGTGTGTTACTCTTGTCTCTATTGATGCGGATATCCTGGTCCATTTCTTTCAAACAAGGGGTTGAAAATTTGTATATTGAGCTTATGAGTAAATTCTGTCAAGCAAGTGTGCCCTGCTACTTGCAAAATTACACACTGTTAAGTTTTTCACGATGTCCGGGTGATGAAAGAAGGCAGTAAAATATTAGTAATTTTAACCATGCTAATTACGAGGATGCAAATTTCCTGTTACCTTTATTTAATACAAGCTGACCATTTCCCCAAAAAACAAATATTAGTTCATCGAAACAACTTAATTGTGATACGTCACTTTGCCAAAAAAGGAAAATAGCCACCGAACCAAGGCCACAATACTGAATGCCAGTTCAAAGTACGCCCAGTGTCATATTGATGAAATAAAGTATCCCCAACTTAGATGTATTCTGCCAATCTGAGTGAAACGAATCCAAAATGCAAAATGAAACGAAATTACCCATACTCCAACCTTATACATATCTTACAGGAATCAAATTTTAACAAGGTGGTATGACAACTGTTAGCCAGTTACAATTGACAATTAAATTATGATATAATGAAATTCATCCACTGGTCGCAAATGCACAACGTGATATGATTTACAAAATTCAAAAAAAAGTACAAATAACATCCTAATCAATTAAAGATGTTCTGTCAGTCGTTTGTATGGTTTCCTTGGTATTCTGGAAACTCAAATCCTTCCCGCGCGGCTTAAATTCATTTGACCGAATGAATTCTTCAATTTTCGCCTTTAGCTCAATGTTGGGAATCAACATGTCCGCAGTAAGATGAGAACGGTTAAATGGGTCCGTCTGTAACATAAAGTAGGATACAATTAACAATAAACTTAGAATGAGAAGATGCACTTAATGAAGCCGGAGTTAGGGTGTAGTACATTATCACTTAACAGATGCCTCTGAATAACTGGCCTGTCAACTGTTATCTTTGAAGAAGGCAAGATGACAGGATCCCTCATTAAAGTGTACTGCAATACAGCAAACCACAAACAAAAATAATAATAAAAGAATTGAATGGCAGTAAATCTAGCACAATATTCACAAAAAAGAAACGAATAAATTTCTATTATCAACCTCAGTCTAACATACAAATACAAATGGCATCAACACTTACTTGAATTGGATCGAGGAAATCATCAGGTATCTCTCCAAGTGCTGCTTCAGTATCCATGGCCTCCGATGCTGCAACTTTAGCTTTTGCACCAAGGTCAATGAATTCTCGTATGGTCCTTGCATCTTCACCAATTCTCCTTAGGACATGTGCTGCAGCACTAAATAACTGGTGCAAGTAAACAGATTCCATGTAATTAAGCACCAATTAGAAATGATAAAAGTCAGTTTTCTGGTAAAAAACAATTGAGAAAAACCAGATTTTCCTTCTAAACAAAAATACCTGCTCGTTGTAGGATCGACCATCCTTTGTGATGGCAGTTGGGAAAATGTTCTCCTTATCTCCTCTTGCTAAGTTCACATATATGTTTACAATCTTCAAAATGCAAAGATTACCATCAGAAATTCACCTAAGCTACAAGTTTGCCATCTTCTCTCTCCATTGTGGTAATTATACTTCTTTACATGATCAAGACTGTAAAAAGAATTTACCATACTAGTTATCAAAAATCAGTTGCATTTAGTTTTACCGGGGGGAACTAAAGCCAGATTAACCCTTGCTTATTCATTTTGGAAAAAAGATCCCATGCCTTTCAAATGTATTCATTTCTGCACCTCCAAACTATGCATCACAAACCACAATAGATATGGATCTGGAAGTATATGCCAGCTCCAACCCAACCATTTGGTTACGAGGGAGGGAAAACAACCAGACCAAACCAACAGCCAAAATTACAGAAAATCACTGGCAGCCTAGAACTAGTGACACATAACAAAATAAGCCATAGATGTAATGTCAGAAAAACCAAAGCCAAAGAATGGATCATGTTCTTTAGATGGTAACTAATATTTGATATTACTAATCCTCAGATTTTTTACTTCCTGAATTTGTTTAGCCGTTCACAAATATATGGAAGAGGCTTCCATGCCAACCTGCTTAAGCAACTGCTTTGGACGAAACTCGTATTTTTCAGGATCTTTCAAGCTAAGAGATTTCCTTTGGGGCCCAACCAGTTGCAACAGAAAATAATTCAGCATGCTGGCAACTCTCTCAACCTGGAAAACAAGAAGAAAACTTACATGATTTGGAGAATCTGAAACCTGTATTTAGAAGGTATGCAACTAAAAAGAAGAAGACCATACCATCTCAGGAAGTAGGAAAGGAGCTGTAATCTGTTCTGAAGTAAAAGCCAGCATACTCACATCTTCATTTGCCAATTTCATATCAATTCGAATGATCTAGAAACATCCTAGAGTTTGAGTTTGTATGTACCATGTTTAAATTGAAATTAAGGACACAAATCAAATTAGGCACTAACATTCTCTTGAGAGTGGAACTGTCGAGTCCTCTCCTGCCTCTCTTGAGCTGGTCTTCGTTCCCATTCCACAGTATTAGACATTTCAGCTTCCAATTCTTTCAGTTCAAGAATTTTGTTAAGACTTTCATCAAGAAGATAGATACTATCATTGATCAAAAAGTTTAAGAAATTCAAATAGACACCCTTCTCTTCCTCCTTTGCAATCTGTGACAGCATATAAGATGTTACCATAAAATTTTACTGAGCCAGAGACTTGTAAGGAAGATTGCAAGAATTTCAGTTGCAAGATAGACCTGTCTCCAGGCATTTCGGTGACTGGGGACCTGCCATAGATACTCAAGAAGCTCCGCAATGTTATGGCGGATGTTAAACTTGTCATAGAACTGCAGATGCCAAAAAAAGAAAAATAAAATTAAAAGGGAAAAATGGATGTTCACACTCTCCATCAGCAGTTCAAACTTTTCAAATGGAAAAGAAAATCAAGATTTGAAAAATGAAGATAATGAAACACAAGATTCAGAAACCAAACCATGAATTCAGGCATAGTTAAATTAAACAAGCCTGTCAAATAGAACACAATTCTCTCTCTCTCTCTCTTCCCCCCCCCCCCCCCCCCCCCCCCTTCTTTCTTTCCATTTGTTTCCAAATCCAGAAGAGCCAGCATGTATGACAAGAGCCAATTAAAGGTGGTTTGAGGAGATGATAACCAACAAATTATTCTGAGCTTGAGCCAAAATGCTGCAATAAGAGTGGAGAAATTGGTTCTAGTATCTATTTTATGGAAGAGAGAGTGTTTGAGTTCATAAATGACCCAGTTCTTAGAATCTCTAGTCAGATGAGTAGTTTTTGATTCTCTGACCCTTTGACAAAATGTACCAAGTAGAAATTATGAAAATAACTAAACCAAAAAGAATATAACAATAGAACTGGAACTCCAACTGGTTGAAACAAAAATGTTTTACAGAAAACAGCATTTCAATACACAAATTGAGAAACAATCACCTGAGTATGGGAGCCAGTGAACTCAATGTCAACATAAAGCTTGAGAAGATTCCTGACGAGATACTCCAAAGATAGTTGGTGCCCTTCAAACAGAGTAGCTGTTGCAGATGAACCACTGGTACACAAAAGTATTTATCCCGTGAGAACAATCAGATTAAAAGAACAAACAAAATTGCTTTTTATTCTATATAAGATGGTTCAAAATAGATCACCTTGTGCGGGGCATCAAACAGTTGAGTACCTCTACCATCTTGGCTCTTAGATATGGATTTCTTATAAACTCAGGACTTGCCATGAACATGATAATGAAGTTCATAAAATCATCCTATACCAGAACATGAGGGGTTATATAGGTGTGTGTTTATAGAAAAAAGCTAATAAGAAATAATTTCAAACTTAAATCAGAATAAATTGCTACTATACCAGCATGACCCCATCCAAAGCTCTAGGAATTCGAGAAGCGAATATAAGCAACTCCAAGGCATCTTCCACAAAGTGCTCAGGCATGGATGCAAATTCCATTGGACAAGTTGAGGGCAGAGGCATTTTGAAACCACCTACTAGGCCAACCAACCAGACAACCATTAACCGGTAGAAAGACAATGCACACTGAAGAAGCTCGCCATCCTAGATATATTGACAGAAGAGTATCATTACAGCACAGCTAATGAATAAGACTAATCCTTAGGGAATGACAAGAACAGTTAAATCCCAATCATGAGGCCAACTATTTCCCGTTACATGAGCATATTACAGGACACATACACAACAATAACAGGAATATGAAGATGTACCCTCAGTATTTGAGCTTCATAGCATAACTTTTCCTGTGAATACAACTCAATTTCCTTCTCAAGACGAGTTATATCCTGCTGCAGCTGTGGAGAAGGTGCTTGTTCTTGCATTGTTTTCATGGTGGACAGTGTATCTTCACATCTTGAAATATCCTGAAAAGAATTGGATGAGCAAACAGTACATACCTTCCGTCAGATCATAAAGAAGCAGGAAGAAATGAAAATCAATGGAGATTCACTTCCTTTTCCAGGAAAAAATATATCTGTTTTCCTTCTCTCATTTGGCAAAGTAGTGTGGAAAGAGGGAGGGGGGCGGGGGTTTAAAACCTCACATGTTCGCTTTTCTTTTTAATAGATACTCATTTAAGCAAAATTATTGATGTAAAATTAGGCAAAAAATTCATTGTTCAGAAGACCTTGTAGTTAATATGGTGTTCGAAAAAAGGAGGGCTAGCTGCTTAGAATTTAATTAGTAGATAAAGAGTATTTACGTCAGATCATTAATCACTTGACTTCTACTTTTTGATCCTTGTTGATTCAAGAGAGATATGGATGGTTGATTGGAGGAAATTAGATATCCGTGGAAAAAATTCACCCATTTTTTCTCCCACAAAAACTAGGTATGATTTTTATCTTATTAGATGTAGACAACAAATAGGAATCGTAAAACAAAGGTAACATCCAACCAAGTATAATTGCCTTTCCTCGTTGCACTAAAGTGCATTACCTGGACGAGATGCTTAAAATCCGAAAATGCTTTCAGCAGGCCCAAACTGAGCACTCTTGCGGTCATAAAGAAGCATTCACAAATGAATGGATATTTAGGATTTTCACTTGACAATGGTTTATTATTGAGTAGGAGAGAAGGTCCACCAGCATTACTACCAGAACCCGTAGCTTCTTGAGAGTGCAGCAACCGGTTTTCTCCATCAGTGTTTTTACCAGGATTACTTCTGCTAATCCATTCAGACACTTCCTCCGATGATGCATGCAGAGCAGTCAATTCTCTGTTTGGCAGCAAAACCAACAATCAGAAACTATAGATTGATATATAAACCACTAAGCAAGAAATCGTTTTCTTTTTGGGTTAAAGGAATATATTTAAAAGGCTCTGACCTTAGTTCCAGACGTGTGCCATGAAATACATATCTAGGATCAATTTTGTCCCTTTTTGTCAAATTGGCATCCAAAAATGGCTCACACAGCCGAAGCATTACACCACTGAGATTTACAAACATCCCTGAACTTGCGCAAGATAATGGGTCAACCTGTCACCAAAATTTGATGTTCAAGATTTGAAAAGGAAAGAGGCCGTACAGAAACAAAAATGTCCAATCACAAGAGATATTGTCATGAAAGCTAACCTGTTCACATTTCTAGTATATTTTGACACAAACTGACTAGTCCAATGCAGAGAGGAAGAGACACAACAAACATGAGGTGATATACGGCAGACAGATGCTTACCTGAATATGAGCCCTTGATGCATTTTTGTTTATCACCTCAGCTAGATATTCCAGAACATTCTCACGAGTACTTGTATTTTTAAGGAGAGACATTAGAACTTCTGCCAAGACATCGTATAGATTGTTCATCACAGTTTTGATTGTTGTGAACGAAGATAAAAGATCAGCTGGACGGCGGGTAGATGATTCTGAGAAGCACTGCTGTCTGATGTTTTAAAATAAAAAAACCATCAATAACAATAATATATTTTACTCCAGAACATTAAAAGGCCACAGTTTCTCATTTATATGAATAGTGACATAGGTATCTAAAATCAAAAGACAACAAACACTGGACAATTTTCTCTATATTTATCGGTCTGGAAAAATCAGATTATGCAAGAAATAACAAAGAACCAAGGGAAACCAATCCCCAGTTTCTGCTTACGCACGTCAGTATGAGGGGAAGACATTTTAATATAACATAATATCCTGTAAACAAAACAGCAGCAACACAGAAAGAGAAAAGCATATACAAAAACTAGAAAAGCAATGTAATATATCCTGATCATAAATCTTCAAAACGGTTTCACCTTCTGCAAAGAAGTGTTGTGACCATCTTTCTAGAACTTCACACTATGCAGGTGAATTATGTCATATGTTTCTCCATTTGACAGAACTGAACAAACATTTCATAATGTTTAATTTAGTTGTTTGGACCACAAAGCACGCCTTTTTCAAGTTCAAATAACCATAAGCCCATACAAGCTTCACCAAACTTCAAAATATGAGATTCATTAGCTCAGAAGGTTAGATACTATAAATCGAAGTACAAAATTAACCGTCAACTTCTCCACAGGGTGCTGCTGCATACCAGGTACGGTGTAAAAGGAAGCGAAGATGCATTAATTCACTACCCGGATCATTCTGAAAGTGTTGTAAAACTAAACGAAAAATTTTCACACTCACCCAACATCAGGCCGACTCTTGAAGATATCATGATCAGGTAAAGCACTAACATGAAAAAAGGGTCCCAAAATGCTAGTCATTTCAATAACTCTCCCATTCATATACATACTCTTTGGTATCCACCAAGGATGATTTACCAATGCCTTCGCCCCCACAGGAAAACTAACCAACATCAACAAAGCTCTCAGAGGCTGCTGAAAATTCCCCAAAGCCGAAACCTTGAGCACACTCCCCCTTAAATCCTCGTACAACTGCTTCAGAATAGGCTCCATACTATCATAATCCCCATCCCTAAACAACTCTTCCAAAAACCCCGGCGGACTCGACACCCCTCCGCCGCCGCCAAACCCATCCACCGGCTTCGAAACCTCCGAAAAAATCAACGGAAGCACGGGCGAGACATTGGACTTATTCGTATCCCAATTTGGAAACATGTCAGGGTTCCCTAAATGAATCCTGCAATACGACGCCGCTAGCTTTTTCGCTTGTTTCACCACTAATTCCATCTCAGACCTAACATTCTTATCCTTCATTGACGTAATCTTTCTCCCCTCCTCGTACGCTCGCCGGTAGCAATTGACCAAGTACTGAAAAGCCGGTTCAGCGGCGACGAAATTCCCCGAGAGACGATCGATGAGAATCCGCTCCATCAAATCCCTAGATAATCGCAAATCCTTCCCCTCACTGAGTATCTCAGCTGCCGTCATCTCCAAGTAAACCACTCGCGAATCGCTCTCCATGGAATCAATTAAGCTTACCAGAAATATTTTCCGAATAATTATATCCTCGATTTCCTCCGGCGTCCTCTGCGGCTTCGCCGTCGCCATTGCTCGACCAAAAAACCAAAATCAAAGGCCACAAAGAAAAATTCGTCTATAAATTTCTAAATATGAAAATCAATTCTTAATTTAAGCGGAAAAAAATTAGGGTTTTATTCCAAGCGGGGCGACGACGAAGTAATAAGATCGAGCAGACGAGACGACCATGGACTAATCGATATTTGTAGTCGTCAATGTATGCAGTGCTCCATGATTTTTTTTCTTTTTTCCCCCTTCTAGTGTCAAGAAATAATTTTACTGTTTTACCGTGACTGTAAACGTTGGAATAATGAAGAAGATGACGTCGTCTTATTTTTAACTGGCGGTGAAAAAAATGAAAACAAGGAATTAGAGGAAAACAAGTAACAAGTCTTGTTGGCTCGTTTGGATATATCATTTTGAGTGTTTTTTAAGAATTATTTGAAAAATTATTTGGAATGTTTTTTTTTTTTTTGTTGAAATTGAGGTAAGAGTTTAAATTTTAAAATTTTTTTGAAAAACTTATTTAAAATGTTTAAAACATCTCAACAACTTGTTTTATTTTTTATACAATTATTTATAAAACGTAGCATTTTTTCAACAAATTTTATTCAGATAAACAAAAAAATTTATGACAACCATTTTGAGCTCCATATACAATAGTAATGAAGTAACAGACGCTAGCACCGAACCAACGTTTGTTTTCCATTACTATTGTAAATGGAGCTCAAAATGTTGGTCGAAATTTTTTTCTATTTTTCTAAATAAAATTTGTTGAAAAAATGCTACGTTTTGTGAATAATTGTGTAAAAAGTGAAACATGTTGTTGAAAATTTTTGAACATTTTATATGATTTTTTCAAAAAAAAAAATTCAAAATTCAAAAAATGAGAGAGTAAATTGTTGACTTTTGTTAAAAATCTCAAACAATGTTCACTTATCTAAACACCATTGGAAAAAATTTCTAAATAATTATCAAATAATTGCCAAATAAACATATCCAAACGGAGCCATTGTATTATATTCTTATTATGTATGCTAATAATTATAATATCCAACTTATATGGTTTATAGACAATTTAAGGGCTTTGGCATAAAGGTAATAATCGATTGGAATACATTACTAGTAGCAAATTAACTTAAAATGTTAAGAACGTGTATTCATCTATCGTAGTATCTTGAACTAAATTGAATACTAGTCTAAAGTACATTTTTTGCATGGCATTTTATACTTATCAAAATAATAAATTATATACAATGATATTCGCACCTTTTTTGTGACTTCTGATGCATCTCTTTGTCAGTATTTATTATCATAAATTTCTCTCGAAGGATGTGTGAAAAGTGAAAAAGAGTAAGTGTGTGGATGTTAATTTCTAAATTATATATAGTAATTAACTCTTATGAGGGCTAAAATTTTTATTGAGATAATTTATATTTATTTAACAGATATAAGTAATATTTTACATGATATTTAATCTATCAAGGGTTGATAATTGATATTAAAAATAAACTTAAGAAATTCTGCATACTTCCTAACAAATAGAAGAATAAAAAAAAATCTACCTATATGTTTATACGAAAAGATCTAAGTGTAAAGTGCTTAGATAAAATATTAAAAGTATTCTTTCTTGCACATTAGACATAATATAGATGTTCATCTTTTATTATCATCAATTTCGTGGCGATAGATAAAGGATTTCAAAACTAAGCCAGATGATCGAAGTTTATGTAGCTTCATGAACATAGAAATTTGTCGCATAAGATTCAAAATTCTTAATATTTTTTTGGAATTATGTATGCTCGTAATCTTATTTTGTAGATAGTAATTTCATTACATAATTATTTTTTTTCAAATTCCTATTACTCTATATAATTTTGAAATGTGACTATAATTTTGAGTAGATTCATAAATAAAAAATTTTCCCCTTCATAGCAATAAAAAGTTGGGAAGCAAATGCTATTATAACTATATTGAATACACTTTTGCATTAAGCAATAAAATGATTTCAAGATATAATTAGAAACATGTTTAAAAAAGAAAAGAGAATTGATAGATCTATAAAAATTTGACAAGTTAAATATATTTTAACAAATTAAATATGTAATTAACTAATTCGTAAGTTTCAAACAATAAAAAAAAAGAAAAAGTATCCTTAATACTTATTGTAGTCTATTTGTGTATGTCAATATATTGTTTAAATATTTACAAAGCAGGTATTGACATATAAATTTTATTTATGTATAATAGTAAAAAGATTAAGAGTAAATAGGTAATATCATATATTAAAAAGCCAAGGTCAAATAGTCTTATACAAATGAATAAATTATTTTGACTACTTTTGTTATAAATTTACACTAATTTGTTTGGAAAAAATATAGTGTTTATTTCAAATTATTTTGCTTATAGTCTTTTAATTTAGTTATGTAAAATTAATATATTATATAGAATAAATCTTAATCAACTTAATATACTTTAAAATATTTTAAATATTTTGATCATATATTTTTCATATTAACCTTAAAAGAAATAATTTATCAATAGTCCTTTTATTAAAAAAAAAAAAAAAAAAGCATGGCACGTACAACACATGCGCTCAAAATAGTATACCCAAATTAGTCATTAGAGTATAACAATATTTCTCATAACCAATTTTATTTGAAGTATGGTATAAACAAATTGCAACGAATTCGAATATTACCATATTCGAACTCAACTAGACTCCAAAATAAGTATATTTGAACTCGAGTTTAAGTTCCTCAACTTTAATATTTTTAGAGCTTGACCTCAATTAAAGTCATATTTGAGTTCGAACTCAAACTTGAATCCAAACTTGAATTAAATACCTAGACTTTTATAAAATTTAATTTTTTATTTCAAATTAATAGAATAATAAAACTACCTTCTATAATTCAAAGTTAGAGAATGTGAAAGGTGCAATTTGTTTAAAGAGTACAAATATTTTAATAATTTTCCTCGAAATAAATAAATACAAATACACTCGAATAGCTCAATGAGCTTTCGAATTGAGCACTTATATGCTCAAGCTCGACTTAAAAATTGAATCGATTTGCTCGAGCTCAACTCAAATTCAATCAATTCTAAACATGTGTCTAGCTTTCAACTGAGTTAATTGCATACAACTCAATTAATTGATAGCTCTCATTTGAAGGCTCAATTATCCTAAACTTGTCATTTCTTTGACATTCTAAATAATTACTCACTAAATGTATCCCAATGATTCTAAACGCATTATCAATTCCAAACCCTAGTCAAACTCTTGACTGAGTTATTCATGAGCTGAGCCACTCGAATTCGTTAACTGCCCTAATTTAAAACCTCGATCAGCTAAATTTTGTCATTTCTTTGATACACTAAGGGGGTATTTGGTTTAGGGGAATCGAGATAGGGAATGGGTATCATAAGTAATGACACCCATTATTGATATTTGTAAAACAACTATCACTATCATTCAATAGGAATAATAGTGATTAATTGGGGTGTTAATGATTCCCTCCAAAACATTATTCTATCAAACACATTAATCCTTATGATTAAGGGCAAAAACACCCACTAAAAAAATACATATCTTTTGAGTTACTCACCCCTAATATCCGATTATTCTCTCTCTTTCTCTCTCTCTCTCTCTCTCTCTCTCTCTCTCTCTCTCTCTCTCTCTCTCTCTCTCTGTTTTGTCTTTTGATTTTGAATATTTTTAATTAGTACTTTATAAAAAATTTTTATACAAAATATTTTTAATAATTTTTTTTACATTCAATTTTATATAAAAATTTGAACTGAAAATCAAAGATATATAATACTCTGTTTTAATACAACAAAAAAGATTTTTTTAAGGTTATCATTTGCATAAAACTCAAATTAGAGCATGGCTATAGTTAAAATTGAAGAAGTCTTTTTAAAAATTTTCTTTAAAAATATACAAAATAAAAAATTAAAAAAAATGTATATCATAAATAAAAGATTTTAAAATTTTAAAATTTACTTGAAAGTCATTATAGTAAACCAAACAAGTATTTTTATAATGATACCCATTCCATTATTAAACCAAACATGCTGGCGGAATCATCAAAACCTATACTCATAGTAGGGTTAATGATATCCACAGTGATAGTGATTAAGGGATTTGAACCAAACGGCCCTAAATACTCACTGAAAGTATCCCAAACTATTTTAATGCACTATTGAGTCTGCCAAGGATCTTAAATGGTGCATATAATCATGAAAGACATTATTTTCACAAATCTAGCATCTGAATTATTTACAAGAGCAAATGAGACTTTTATTGAACTTTTGCAAGAAAGTTTGACACAAATGATGGGGCGTACCCCTTCAACATATACATTAATGTCTCAACTTTATCAATCCAGGAGATCATATCCTAACTAGCGTAAATTTTATTAACTGGAAAACTGGAGAAAACTAAAAAGAATTGCAGCACTTGCTGTTACTCAAGATGATCATGTGGCCTGATTGACATGAAAACAGCAGCATACTGCCTCAGGCGACTGTCAGAGTCTCCATTTTCGACCACACGATTCAGTGTAGGTCTGTTCCTTACTCTGTAACGTCGCCAAGCTAACTGTATATTCACGGCAGCCCACGTTCTCCAATTGGACGAATAATATCTAGCTGTTCGTTTAAGTCGCTCATTATTAAATTTGTAACGGAAGTTATCAGTAATATACCGCAGGTCTTGTGCATTGAGAGCAAATGCTTCAGTTGATTCGATGCACGTAAATGTTGCTGAGGAAGCTGGAAGTCTGTCTATGAAAGGGCGGCGAAGGCACCATGAAAGAAGTTCATCACCCAAAAAACCCCCTGGTTCAAGTATGCTTGTGGCTTCCATCCCTTTACTGAGCTTTTGATTACTCTTCACTCTTCCTCGAACAATAAATACAATCCGCGGTACAGGGTCTCCTTCTCTTATTATCTGTTTGTACAGGCTCACATCATTGAGAATAGTGAAATAAAACAATGCAATATTTTTTGGGCTGAGAATTACCGATTGCATGTCTATGTTGACCAACTTCATACCTTTTCACCTTTGGAGAAGACAAGAGGCTTAACACGGTCACAGATATTGTCAAGGATGAGATCATCCAGACTGTGGAACAGAGGCCCCTGAAACGCAGAAACTAAAGTGTTACATCTGCAAAATAATCTACACGGGTAGCTGATCCTAACAACGTCACAGCATGCTAACTTATCTCTTAAACCTGGCATTTGAAAAGTGACATTTAGAATCGCTGATATAAGTGGCGTGCTAGCTAAACCAGTTTGTTTTTCTTCATACTGTAGTTGTTTCTTTCAGGTACCTTCTTTATTAAGTCGAGACAAAGAAAGCGCTTAATGTCCCTTCTAAGCCCTTCAGGTAGATCTCTAATTAGTTCCATTTCATCTTCTCCACCCATGGCTCTCCACCTTTGGCGTTCATAGTGGCGAACTCTTTGCCTCAGTTGAAATGGCAATTGTCTTCGCTTCATCCACCACTCCATATCACGGCACCTTAGTTGCATTTTCCTCTTTCTAGCCATAACCGCGTGTAAAAAGACCTTTTTCAACGAAAACCAATTCGTTACAGTTACAAGTACAGCAAGAATAACTTATGCACGATTAACACATTTGAACAAGCCACTTCTAATTTACCTGGATATTTCCAATCAGGAGGGTGAAAAGCATCAGACCACTAAGCACAATGCATATACTGAAGATCACTTCCAGCCAGTTACTCGTTGGTTCCAGGTCATTCCCAAAAGTGCTACAAACAAGGACTAAAAACTGTCAGTGGAGATCATCAGCATTGAATCAAGCACCACTTAGCCGTTTTGGGACAGTTTGGAAATTCACCAAATTGGCCTATTGCAGCCATGACAGAGAACTTTAGAAATTAGAATCAGAAACTTAAGAAATTCCCCAGAAATAGGCCAATTTGATGGTTAGATCCAGAGTTGATGTCCATCAAAATTACCTGAGGCTCATCAAACCCCAGAAGATGGGATAAAGTATCTTAACAGCGACAGACTTGCTTAAAATGACAGGAAGAGCCCATTTGTATATCCCATATCTGAATGGACCATTAAGATCTAGGCACAATGGCTTTCTAACTGATGTTGAGTTTCCAGCGCACGGGTTTCCTAAAGTTCCTTTTGGTAATAGAAACTGGTAGCACACCTCATCTGAGCATGATAAAGAGAAATTACACGTGCCTTTTCTATTACACTGCTGCCTTAGGCATGATGCAACGCGTTGTATTGCAAGAATATACCAGCAGCCACCAGCAACCTGTGAAATGTGCAAACAGATCAAAAGCAGGTGGCTGTAAAATATGGATTGAATCTCATAGGCAACACTATGATAGAGACAGGATGAAGGTACAGAACACCTAAAACAGGTGAACGTATACTAAACTCTGGTGGCATCATGATATTAAACTTAAAAGTTTGGAAACTTGCAACTTAGTAGACTTACATGAGAAGCTATGAAATAGGCAATGAGATTGAGGCCAAAACCCCACCAGATGGAGCCAAAGACATAACCTGTAACCTTCTGCATTCTTCTCATGAGGCTTATGCTGTGATAAACCTTAGGTAGGAATTGGAACAGGAACATCAGGAGTAAAATCGTCATTATCAGCTTTATTTTCTCATCCCTGATCAAACGCGGTACCACTAACCAAAAGATTGCCTGTAGAACGGAGAGAGAAGAACAAGTGACGTGAATGTAAGACTGAAGCCACAAGAAACAAAACAAAGCACATGAACCCCAGACTCTCCAGAAAGCGCATTTGATAGCCAAAAAGAAAATGGGCAAGCCTTCAGCCAAAATTATAAGTACTTGACTGAAGGTCAGAGATAAGAATTACTCTTAATTAAGAAACATCATAGAAACCAAAAACATAAGATAACCTTTTGGGTCCCTTGATTGCTTGACTTAAACTATATTCCTCTGATTTATTGTGTGCCTAATAATAGCATGTGTTCCATTCCATCTTGAGAAAATTGAACCCACATCACCGAAATGACAATTAATTAAAATTAACAGCTATTATAAACCAGTTTTGACTGCTAGAAATAAATTAATTATATAAATGGGGAGAGACAGTTATACAACTGCAATCACTTTTTTGAGAATACAACTGTTATCATGATGGTCCAATTATTTGTAGACCAAACTGATTCTTGAATTTCCCTATGCATATGAGAGCAACTGTCCAAGTTTTACAAGAAGTACTTGCATTTTACAACCTCAGCAAGGGAATAAGCCCCAACAGTCGAACAAGAACTAGGGCCTGCTTTCCAACAGAAGCATGATCACGGTTGCTACTGTTTCCTTTCCCTTTTTCTTTTTTAATTTGGTTATACGAGTCTTTGTTTGTAGGCTACGGCACCTAATAGTACTCTTAATAATGTCATATTGCATGTGAGGATGCCTTTGGAGTTTTGTGGATGAATGCACTAGTACATGGACCATTTTTCTTTCTTCTTCTTCTTTTTTTTTTTTTTTTTTTTTAACCATTGTCTTTTTCTTTACAAAAAAACACGAATATTACCATGTACTTGTAATTTGGTGGGTCATAAATTCAAAGGATGATACTCTGACAAGAATTACATTTTAATTACAATAGTAATAAAATCGTGGAGAATGTGATTGTTTCGTCATATCACTCATTAATATACTAACATGCATTTGTATTTAGTGGGTCATAGTTTTAAAGGTAGTAACTAGAGCAGAAAATTACATTTCAATGATAACACTTCGTTGTGTCATATAGTCAATGACAGTAATCAAATCATAGAGAATTTAATTACTTTGTCGTCAATGATATCACATCTAATTGTTTCATTCTAAATAAGTCGAGTCAAAATTAAAAAAAGACGTGTACGTTTTAACTTCTTGGGGCAATTTGAACATTGCACATTTATTTGACAGATGGTAACATGACAAAAGCACGACCATTTGCTTGTTGTGTGATTAAAATACAAGATTATTGAGAAAAATTTTTGAGTTTATTAAATATATATTTTTTCAATTACCGTTTGATAACACGTTCATAAAAAGTATCAAAATATTGTTTTCATAAAAGATCTAAAAAAAAACACAATTTCTCTTCATTTCGATGGTTGTTTTTAAACAATTTTTCTAAAAGATATCGTAGCAATTTTAAAAATTTTTGTTTAATGAATGTATATAAAAGATAAAAAGCTGAAGAAATGTACTTAAAATTTTCTAAAAAACATATTCCTAAAAAATTTAACCAGTGCCCACAAAAATTAGCTGCGCTTTGCTAACCTGTGGAACGGGGAGGATCACGAAAGCATCGAACCAGAAGCCTTTTACGGATCGCAAGTAGTGGAAGGCAATTGCACGCGCGTCCCACACGAGTTTCCCACAGCCAACCACCAGCGATTCTCTCGACACGTAAGCCAGCCGAAACTGCAGCCACAGGTGGCAGAGGTGAACGGCGTCCACGCAGGTCCGAAGAACGGTGACGATAGCCGCCAAGCCGCCGTCCATGTACAAGCATGGCGACCCACCAGAGCCGATGGATAAGGCATAAAAGAATAAAGGATCAACGGCTAAGGCCATGCCACGTGCCAGCAAGAAAGCCCGGTTCCACGTCTGCACGTGCTTGCTACGAGGGTCCAAGACACGTCCAAATACTCCGCTGGGATGCTTCTTGATGCTGGACGTGGAGTCGGACCGGTCCTGACAGGATAACTGACCGGGCCGGTTCTGAATCGGGATTAAGGAAGAACCGGCAGAGGCCACCCATTCGGGCGGGTGGGCCTCGTCGCAGCTGGTGGAGTGGAAAACGGGGACACCCACCTGAGTACATGCATAGCATTCGAGTGAGTTAGGGATTGGGTTGTCGTCATCATTGTCATCGCTGTTGTCGGGCTGAACTGATAGTCGCCTAAATATTCCAAACCACCTGTCCGTCCATGTTCAACAACATAACATTAACATAGCAGCACAAATGAACAAATTAAGTCAGCATATTTAAATAATAATGGGCTATGGATAAAAAGGTATAAGATAGCACAACGATAAAGAATAAAAGAAAAAATGTTGCAAAAGCCTAGCTAAGTGACCTTGAGATTGAGAACTGGAGGTCTGGAGTTGGAGGCATGCTTGGAGTAGGAAGGAAACCATGGGATAGAAACGAGTAATGGGTTCAGTCAATCAAAAGTACGTAGTGAAGGTAGGTATTGGTTGTTTTGTGTGTGTTTGTGGGTTTCTTTTTTTTTTGTTGGGAAGTGGGAGAGGGGGGGACCTCGAGGAGGGAAGAAGAAGGGTATTATTATTGGTGTATGTCCTTCATATATATAGGATGGGGATGGTTGTTAAATAGGTGGTGAAATGTGAAGATTGTGGAGTGGAGAAGAAAGATGGGCTGAGAGAGGAGAGAATGAGGTGCCGGGTAAGTATTAGGTGTATCATGTATACCACGTGATATGAACCAATCACGTATCATCAAATAATATAAAGTATAACTAGTATTGTTACATATATAGTTATAAATTGTTGACTTTAATATATCACGTGACAAATACACATGAGATATTTGATACTTTTTTCTCGAGGTGAGAGTGTATTTAACTATTTATAATCTGTAAATCTTTTGCTGTCTAGAATTGTATTTAATGTAAAAATACGCCGTGTATATCAACATGAAAAGATTAGGAATAACTGAACAAAAAAGAAAATTAGACAAAAACCCGCCAGGTATGCGTTCTGTCTGTCAAGTAGCACATGAAGAGTTTTGTGCCGGGTATGAATGACGAGGAGTGATGAGGATGATCAACGATTCACGGAGCGTCTAGAATCAAATCTAGATGGTGAAATGAATGGGTGGGGACTGACGTCCAGCGCGGCTGGTCCCAATACTAATTAAAACTGGGAAGCAAGGAGGCCGACGAGGGTGACTGTTGAAGTGATCTAAGAAGGCCAATGATTGCTGCAAATTACTACTACGATATCATAAACAACTGTTTTATGTTCACCTACTTGTTTTTTTTTTTTTGTGGAATTTAGTTAAGTCCCTCATATTAATTAAAAGAAATTAGGCCTGTGTGATATGACCAATAAAAGAATAGACATTAGGGGCTTATGATTGTCACTTATCTAATCTGGCTTTAAAAATAGGCGACTGATCAACCGGAGCAAACCTTAACCTTAACCATGTTAACACTTTTGTTTGAAAAATAGATAAGAATAGAATTACGAAAGATCAATTCATTGGAATACCTATGAGTATGTTTGTGGTAGCTAAACATTTTTGTATCTTTTGCATAGGAAACGTGAATTATTGGAGAGCCCACAGCATATATGTAGCAAAACATTTAGCATTGCACTTGAAAGTTGTAAGCTGTAATTGGTTTTGTCCAATTCGAGAGGAAGGGAGAGCGAAAACCAAGACAAAAACACAACAAACGTAGATGACAAGAAATGGCTGACGATAGAGTAGTTTATATTCGCTATGCTTACCAAATTGGTGCCAATGGTTATAGATAACAATAGTCTATCTATAACAATCGGATGGGTTCGCCGTTAGGCTATAAAGCTGGAGTATCTAATCTGAGATGGACAAATATGTGGTCATAAATAGGATAGAGTAACCAGGAAACTTATTTTTATGTAAAAGAAAACAAAAGAGAAAAAATCAATCCTCTGCAACAATTAAGAAAACAAATATATACTTCATTCTGGATCAGCACTTCTAGAAATAATTTGTTTCTTGGTGTTTTTTAAAAATATGTTTTTTAGAAACTTTAAATTCGTTTTTCAATTACATTTTTTATCTCACATACATATTTATTGAGAAGAATCTTTAAAATTGTTATAGTAATAATTATTTTTATAAAACACCACAAAAAACAATTATCCAGACACAGCTAAAATGTTTCAAAAACAAAAATTCCTCTTGGAAGTGTACAGTGTCATAACCTTTAACATTATTAGCATTTTTGTATTGAAAAATGGAGTACTTTCTTAAGTGTCACAAATTTATTCATGTTGACAATGTTGGAGAAATTTATATGTGACTTATACAAATTTTAACATTAGTGTACGTACGAAAAATATTTTATATAACAAATAACTTACTGAATCATCTGTTTAGGTAAGTGCCGTCTGTTAAGATAGGTGTGAAGGATTTGGAAACTCTGTATAGGTTATAAGATTTACTGTCTATTTTTTACCCTTCTGACAAACACTAAAGCAGCCAACCCAAACTTGGTTGGGTTTTCTACCACAAAGTCTTTAAAGTCTAAGTGGGATGAGAGATCAGAGGTCAAGCCTTACCTCCTATAAAAAATTCAAATAGATGCATAATATACTCATTTGGTCTTATAATAGTTCAATTCCTAGGGTAAAATATTGTTGACGATTGCAAAAAAAAAAAAAAAAAAAAAGAAGACAAACACTAAAGCACTAATCACGCAGCGTTGATGTCTAAAAAAACCTTTGTTAAGCCCTATTTTTGTTAAGTTTAAGCAATGAAGTTTAGCTTATACTCTTTTCCTTGTAATGAACATATACCTTGATCAATCAAATTAAGAAAGCATAAACATCAAAATTATAACTCGTGAATATACATGGTGTATCTCTTGTCAAAATGGAGTCAATTATCAGGCAAATTAATTGTGTTTTACAGGTGCTGATAGCAAACACTATCCGGAGACAACGGGGAATGTTTCTAAGGTTCAGTTTCTCCTTTTGTCATCCCCTAAGATGTCCAGTTGATCGAACATTGTTGAAAAATTTGCTGTTAATTTCGAATTTCATTTGCGTGCTCGGGAGAACTTAAAATGTTATAATGTAATCCACGCAGTTAGGAATATTATAGAGAAGGCAGTCCACATATCTATGACAGATACATGTACCTGAAGCTTGAGATGTTGCTCAGAGCCATGATTTTGATCTTCAGTACACTTTTGAACGCCAGACTCCAGATGCCAAACCAAACTGGATGCGACTCTTTTCTCAGGAATATCTAAGCTGGTGCCAGGCACTAGCTCCAAGAAGAATTTCCTAGCAAAATATCTCATGAAAGGCCGGAGCTGACCTTTCGATGGAAGTAAACTTGGCCATATTTTTTTGTAAAGGAAGTAACTATAACTGCATGGAGTGTATGAAGTTCTCTCTCAACCACATAAACTGATAAACACACACGCACACACATTTTCTGTAGATTAGAGAATATTTATTTACATGCATGATGAGCAAATGTGCGAACATTGAATGCTACTGTCGTTTGTTATAGTGAGCGTGGATTGAGGAACAGGAACAACAACGTTATAGTGCTTGGGAGGTGGAGAGAAGGAGACAGGATACGGGTGGGGAAGCTTCCTTAAGGTGATTAGCGACAAACCAAGAACCACTTTAGTGCTGAGAAATAAGGACGAAGCGGGCTATGAAGTATCTGATGAAAAAGGAATGCGGAGGCAGCCAGACCGATGGTGTTATAAGTTCCAAATTTCATCACTTTCACGTTCAGAAATGAAATCGATAAGGACTATGGATTATCATAGCGTTCGTGTAGATGAATATTGTTGGACTCTTGAAAGCCAAAGCCATGCATGCAGTCATAATTATCATGGCCACAATCTTCTAAATCTTACCATTTGTACATAATAAAGAGTTAGAAAATTCTATGTTACCTTAGATATCTTAATTTATATATGATGTTCTATTTTTTACGCTTAAATGTTATCAGTAAATACTTTATTATGCTGTAACGAGACTGTAAAATCTCTAATATAGTATGATGCCATACTTTTCTTTTCTTTTTTTTTTTTTTTTTTTTGCAATTTTGCTAATTCATTGCTTAATGATGGGATGGAACTGTTTGATTGGATCCGGAAATGTTTAATCATCAATTCAATCATACTTTTTTAAATGATAAACAACCTCAACTGGTTAGCGATTAAAATTGTCATCTTTGGGCTTTGTTGTGGTATTTGTCGACCTAGCAAGGATGTCGCTCTTCCTTGGTATCTTTCATACATGCACCGTGCTTTATTTTTGCATGAGATCCCCACATGGTTTGCGTGTTTCACTTTCTCATTGAAATTTCATTGTGAACTTGATTATGTTAGTGGAACTTTCCTTGCCGTCTAATAATTACTATTACACATCATCGTATCAGCCAGAGAGGAATTTAAGTTGGCAACGAAATGATATAAGTCATGAAATTTTTCGAGAAAGGCCCAAGTTCATAGTTAGACGGTTCTCCAATTATCAGCCATTTCTAGACAATCAACTTATGAACTTTTTCTGCGGATCCTGGATTACTGTTATGGTTTCAATTAAAATGCCACCTGTTTGGGCACGTGACAGCTGTTTAATTATTTATTTATTTTGTTGTACTTTTTTTTAAAATAAAAAAAATATTTTGAGGGTAAAAGACACATATGAATAATATTTTGTTGTACTTTGATCGTGAATCTTGAGGCTAAAAGACACATACGAATAATCTTCCATTTGCAATAGAACCGTAGATGCAGGGGCGGGCCCCGTCCTTCCCCCCCCCCCCACCCAATCAAAAAAACTTGTAAATTTTTGTTTGGGTTAATAACAGTTTGTCCCCCTGAACTTATGAGGTAGTCACACTTTGCCCCCATGAACTTTGAATATATACATTTCACCCCCCAAAGTGTCCTATTTGAGTTTGATCCACTAATTTACAATTTTTTCTTCCAAAACTACCCTTGCCCACTCCTAAACTAACCTTAACTTTATGAATTTTTAGTGGTCAACTTTTGACTATTCTATTAATTTTTTCAATCCTGCTGTATATTTCCTGCATCTTGTAGAATAGAAAAGATAAATCGATATCTCTATCCAAATCAACAAGAAATATATGAATCGTTACAAAATATAAAAAATAAATCATGCAAAAATGATAAAACAATATTTTTATCTAAATCAACAAATTTAGACTGCACTTTTTGTTGTTTAATGCTTTTATTTTAGACTGTAATTTAATAGATTGTTACAGTTTTGTGTATATTGTTGCAAGGAAAACATGTTGCTTTTGGAATATTTTATTGTTTTGTAAAACCTTCTAGTTTGTGTTTTTGTTGGAAAGAACATATTCTTTTCGAAAATAGTAATGGTAAAAATATCATGGCAAATACATATTTATTTGACATTTTGGAGCAATTTATATATTTGTTCTTATTGATTTGGAAAGATATATCATTTTATTTTATTGTTGCTAGACCTTAACTTTATGAATTTTTAGTGGTCAATTTTTGACTATTTTATTAATTTTTTCAACCCTACTATATATTTCCTGCATCTTATAGAATAGAAAAGATAAATCGATATCTCTATCCAAATCAACAAGAAATATATGAATCGTTTCAAAATATAAAAAATAAATCATGCAAAAATGATAAAACGATATTTCTATCTAAATCAACAAATTTAGACTGCACTTTTTGTTGTTTAATGCTTTTATTTTAGACTGCAATTTATAGATTATTACAGTTTTGTGTATATTGTAGTAGGGAAAACATGTTGCTTTTGGAATATTTTATTGCCATGTAAAACCTTTTACTTTGTGTTTTTGTTGGGAAGAACATATTCTTTTCGAAAATAGTAATGGTAAAAATATCATGACAAATACATATTTATTTTTGACATTTTGGAGCAATTTATATATTTGTTCTTATTGATTTGGAAAGATATATCATTTTATTTTATTTTGCTAGATTTACTTTTTATATTTTAGAATGATTCATATATTTGTTCTTATTAATTTGGATAGAGATATCGATTTTTCTTTTCTATAAGATGTGGAGAATATATAGCAGGGTTGAAATAAATTAATAATAAAATAGTCAAAAGTTGATCACTAAAAATTCATAAAACTAAAGTAATTTAGGAGTGGGCAAGGGTAGTTTTGGAAGAAAAAATTGTAAATGAGTGGGTCAAAGTCAAATAGGACACTTTGGGGGGTGAAATGTATATATTCAAAGTTCAGGGGGGCAAAGTGTGACTACCCTATTAGTTCAGGGGGGCAAACTGTTATTAACCCTTTTTTTTTTTAAGTAAAAATGTTTGTATTATTATATTTTACCCCCCAAATATTAACAAATAATCAACTATGTCCTCCAAAACCATTTCTTCATGAGTTACTTAGCTTTAAACTTAACATTTAACTACTTATTACTCTAGACTTGCCCCACTAAAAACAAATTCCTGGCTCTGTCACTGCTTAGATGTAAGAATCTCCCGTAGAGACATATTATACAAGATCACTATATCTATGGTTACAAAGTAGTATTAATCATATCGATAGATAATCACATACGTTTATAGTTACGAAGTAGTATTAATTATACAATCAATTTCCAATTTGGCATACTTTACAAATGGAATCCAATGCCTTTTGAAAATATCCGTTGTCTAATCAGAGAGTGAAGTGCTAGATAGGCTCACAAATCAAGCTTTGGCGTAAAGGAATTCAATTATTGATGCAAAAGGAAACAAATTTCAAACTAAGCAAGATACATATGGTGATCCTGCTGGGTCAAAATGATTGCACAAAAAGAAGCATATACCATACCATAGATATGTATTAACCAAAAATCTTCTATGTAGTTAGTCTTAGCTAGAGCTCTTTAATGCTAATAGAAAAGAAGCACAGAAGTCATGGAGTCGATTGATACCTCGAACAATATAATGATATAGCATTGGAATATTCCGAAAAACATTTATGCATAACCAACCACCCATTTAGTTATTTGTTCTTTGGCTAATTAGTAGATATTTGTGTACATCTTGTTCTTGTCCCAGAAGAGTCTGTTATTGGAGAGTAAACACTCGATACTAACGGCTCTTTTTGTTGAGAGAGAGAGGCTAATAGCTTGCAAAAATATGCATGAATTTTGCGTGGGTCACTGGGAAAAACTTATTTACAGACACAAATCAACTTGGGAAATCGAGAATTCTAAATCAAGGAGTTGTACTTGCAAGGGACGAGAGGAACGAAATAACAACCACAAAGGAAGTCCCCTCGCTTTCTTAAGAAGTGAGTGGCAATGACCATAATTCATGCAGAGGACCACAAGAGGAGTTGGCAAACTTGATCCATATGTCTTTCTGTGGTCGTGAAAGGGCGATTCAACTCCGTACCTTATTCCTGCATGTGGTCCTGACTCTCCCAACTTTAAGCCTTTTTTCTTCCTTTTCCTTTTCATTTCTTAATTGTCATAAAATTTTGATGTAGAAAGATACGAGTTTACTGCCAATTACCAAAATCAAATTGTTAATGATGTGTTGGGGTAGGTATGCTGTAATTAAGGTGATACTTCTTTTTTTTTTTTTTTTTTGCGGACAATGTAAACTCAAATTATCGATCTTTAACTAAAAATTTGTGGTTTAATACTACATTTTAAGTGGGAACGAACTGAGAGTCGAGTGATTAGAACTCTACAACTCCACTCCAGAGGTTGGAGGTTCAAATCCCACTAACCATTTCTCCTCCCAAAAAATATAATAGTATAGGTTGATTAAAAAAAAAAACTACATTTTAAGCACAACCATTTTACTTCAAAGCTGGACAAATTTAATTAATGCAAATTTAATACTGAAAACTTAAATAACTAATGGTATTCTTTCTTTCTTTGAACCCTTTGTTTATGCCTGCCTAGTTCTTTGGATAGATGTAGTAAAATCCTCACCAAATCAAAACGTATCTAGCATGTTGGATATTCGTGATGACTAGCATAGATTTTTTTGATTTATACGGCTGAAATGAATACGGGACATTTTAAGACAACAAGCAACGTAGACAACAGCAAAGGTCATGTGCTTCCGCAATTTGGATTGGACTGCACGGACATGACCCAATTCGGATTGCAGGTTAATTTTTATTTTTTTTTACAAGGATTGCACGTTAAAATTTGGAAGTAAAATTTAATTCAATTTAATGATTCGAATCCGGTGAAGCTAACTAACGAAGATCTTGAATTACTTACAGCTTTTGTGCTGCTGCCCCCGCCGCTAGGGGTGTCAACGGGCCGGGTCTGGGTCAGAATTGAATGTTCGGACCCGGATCCGTTTTTGTGTTGAGGTTTCGGACCCGGATCCGGGACCCGACGGGTCTTGCATTTGGTTTTTCGGATCCGGGTTCGTTCGGGTCCGGATCCATTCGGGTCCGGGTCCGGGTTTTGAAAATATAAAATATTTTTATATATTTTACAATTATTATTTATTAAGTATTGAGTATTAGAATTGTAAAATACGTATATATGTATATTATAATTGTTATTTATTGAATATTATGTATTAAAAATTTAAAATATGTATATATAATTTATAATTATTATATATATATACGGGTTCGGGTCGGGTCGGGTCCGGGTCGGAACATGACATTCCGGATTCGACCCGTTTTTTACTAAGAAAAAACGGGTCCGGATCCGTGTCCGGGTAAACGAAATTTTATTTCTACTCGGACCCGAAAAAAATCAACGGGTCTGGGTCGGGTCCGAGTCTAGACCCGGACCGTTGACAGCCCTACCCGCGGGCCCAGGTCCCAAGTTTTGTTCGTATGTAATTATGACCAAAATCCCTCATAATTATTGAGAAAGTTGACAAAAAATTCCATGTCATGGGTCTTCATCAAATAAATATGTGGTCATTTTCATACACCGTACACCTCATATATTTGATCGTACACGGCTTCCAATTTTCAAAGGGTAAAAATACAGCACCTCAACCGTGAAGGAGTAAAATTCTTACATTAACTCCCTCTACGGTTCCATCTATGGATCATATTGTTTAAAAGAATACCATATAAGTATAATGTTGCATATGTTTTATATAAGGAAACAATATTCATCTATGGATCATATTGTTTAAAAGATTACTATATAAATATAATGATGCATATGTTTAATATAAGGAAACAATATAAAAATTAATATATGACGCTTTTTTAACCTACAAGATCTACAAATTGAGTAATGAATTTGATTATGTAAAAATTTCCTAGGCACTTATATGATAAGTTGACGTGTAAGTAAAAAGTAGAAAGCAATTTGTTTTGATCGCCGATAAAATAATATGTTTTTTGGTCGAAATGAAAGAATATGGTGACAAGGGGAATTTGAGGGCCCAAATTCCGTCCTTCACGGAAGATTGTGGAAAATACTTAGATGGATCCGCTTCACAAAATAATTTCGTGGACCTTTTAGTTCAAAAATTGCCACGTCAGTCATGGCCCACCCTATAGATGTGTTGGCTACTTCTGGACCAAGGGATCTATTAAACTATTCCGTAAATCGGATCCATGTAACTATTTCTCGAAGATTGTCACCAAGAACCATATTGTGTATATCTCTAGAAGGATTAAAATCAAGACGATTTCTCAAAGCTAGTATTGGTGTTCATACGTCATATACTCAAAAGAATCATGTCAATGTTTTTCCGAATTGATCTATTAATATATAGTTTGTATCTTTTTGTTATGTTTTTTTGGTGTTAACTTATAAGATTTAAAAATGAAAGTCTAGACCCATAAAAAGAAAATGAAACCAAAAATTATACTCGAGAGATGAGATTAATAATCCAAGTGGACCTCAAAATGGGTTTTCTAGACTGATTTCTTGATGCTGGGTATTTGACTCTGACCAAACTGCATTGGGTCGTGAAAACTTTACTATTTCAATAATCAGCCTCCAAGGCCAGTATGACAAGTCCAAAGGAAGAAAAAGATTTCTATCTGTTGTTCTTGGAAATTGGATGTTTAATGTGACTGGGCCCATGCCTCAATTCGACCGAAAGAAGAGAAGAATACCGACTAAACTGACCTTGGAGGATTTTCTAGTTTTCCCATTATTTCTCAACTTTTTATTAATAAAAAGGAGTAGGAAAGACAAGAATCTTAATCCTAAGAAGAAACGCAAACTTCTTCAACATAAATTATATCTGAATCTGCTTTTTTTTTTTTTTTTGGATATATCTGAATATATTTCTAAATTTTGAGCAAAGTAGATGGACAAAGTCGGTGGGATTGGATATGAAAATTTTGCGAGACAAGTGGCAAGCAAAATTAGCATATTAAATACATATTCATTCTTACAAGTAATAGAAAATACCTTAACTCGAGTCAAAAAAATAAAATAAAATAAACTCGAGTCACCGAACGCAGACGACGTCGTCTCACAACATTAAACTAAACGGTAGTCGGTCCGCAGGTGATCAAACATACGAAGAAGTCCCACTGACGTGGCCAGCCGAATTCCAGAGGCAGAAGAGAAAGAGAAAGGTTGGTCTGCGTCTGGCTCACTCCCAAATCTAGTGTTGGCGTCGTGAGAGAGAAAGAGAAGAGGGTCTTCTTCGTCTTTTCACACTTTCTTCTCTCCCCATCGGCTTCTTGGGCTCTTGCAAAGCACTATCAATCGGTAAATAGATCACTTAGCTCACTTGATGTTTTCAGGCTTTGTCGTTGATCAAGATCGATCGATTGTTATTTGGATTATTGACTGTGATTCGTCTTGCTTTTTAGTTGTGATATTCCAGTTTTTGGGTAAGATTACCTGGAAATTGCCAGAAGATTATTTAAGTTAATTAAGTGATAAATCTACTTATAGTCGCTAGCTTTTTTGAAGTGTCATGGTTTCTGAGAAATTTCCCCGTTTGTGTGTCTAATCAGTATTCTTAAGTAATAATTAGGTATTAGGTAATTATTATTATTATTATTATTATTATTATTATTATTATTATTTTGGTAAAGTGCCACGCTTTTTAGTCATGGAATGCTTGAAAATGGTCTCTCAAATTGAAATGACCATTGTGTAGTTATTTTGCTGAGGCGGAAAATGTGGAACTTTGCATCCAATTGTATAGCGGGAGGCAATGGGTTGAAGAAGGTTTGTATAAAGCCCAATCAGGAAGCAATAGATTCCTCAGATGATGAAGCGTCTCCCGTTAGCAGCAGGGAAGAGGGATTGGAGTGCCCAATATGTTGGGAATCCTTCAACATTGTGGAAAATGTGCCTTATGTGCTCTGGTGTGGCCATACACTCTGTAAAAACTGCATCCTAGGACTACAATGGGCTGTTGTGAAGTTTCCTAGTTTACCAATCCAGCTTCCTCTCTTTATATCGTGCCCCTGGTGCAATCTTATGTCACTGCGACTAGTTTACAAGGGAAATCTTAAGTTTCCTCGGAAGAATTTCTTTCTTCTCTGGATGCTTGAGAGCATGAATGGTGACAGAGTCAAGTCTCATTCTGCCTTCTCTGGGGATCATCAGCCGGTGTGGCCTTCCAGTAGGAGAGCAACAGGAAACAATGCAAGCCATTGTAACAACTGGAGGGGGCATTACGTGCATCATTCAGAGTCGTCAGGATCAACCACTAGTAATAATCGCATTAATAGTTACATCGCTGCAGAGAGACTGCGTGCTTCAGTGCAAAAGTCCTTGGTCATGTTTGTTCATTTGACAGCCAAGTTCCCTCTGGTTGTCATATTTCTTCTAATTACCTTATATGCAATACCTGCCAGTGCTGCCATCTTGGCCATGTACATACTCATTACTGTTCTGTTTGCTCTTCCATCTTTTCTGATTCTGTACTTTGCATACCCAAGTTTGGATTGGCTGGTTAGGGAAATTATCACTTGATGTCTTGTCCTATAAGAATTGAACTTTCCTTCACTGGATGGAAGTTCTGTCCATTTGGCTCATATGTGGTCTTCTAATATTAATGTATGGATGTATCTATTCCTTAGTGATTGTAAATTTGTAATGCATGACTAGCTTGCTGTTTAGGCAGATATTTCTCCATATCTTTAAGTGTGGCAAATGTTCTCTCTTGCACCAAATGGATCATATTTTGTTTATCCGGTGTGCTTCAACTCAAGTTAAAAAGAAGTTTTGTGTCTGAAGATGATTGCTTCAAGCGAATATTATTCACTTTGTATTATTGCTATTAGCAGTTTTTCCTCCTGTATTTTCAGGCGTTGTATTTCTGATTCTTTTCAAGGGACATAATATGCAACAATCTTGTTATATTTTCGATTCCATACTTAAATTTAATGGAATTGATTGATTTTTGAAGTCTGCACTTTCCACAATTTGATGTTGTTTATTCTTCCCTGTAATTTATTTCCTAATGAAAATAGCAAAAGCAGTTGATGTTTGAATAGTTGTTCTTTGGTGATTTTAGAAAAAAATATAACAGTTTCTTGGATAAATATGTATAATGAGAGAGAGAAAATTTATTGGTAGTAGCACTATTACTGTAACAGATTTTAAAAACATGGAGTTGAAGAACAATTCCATCCAAAGGAGCTGAGCATGGAGTAGAACATAGGGTAAAAGTCATAGGATAATGTGAGTGGCTTTTTTTTTTTTTTTTAATTTAATGTGAGTGGCTTTTTAATACGATTCAAATTGCTATTTTCAAACTCCTATACATTTATAATTCAAACCCAAGGTCGCTATGAGCACTGAGTATTTGTATCTCAAATCCAAACTTCTTTTAGTTTTGGGAAATATTTTATAATTTTATCTCATCCACAGAAAATCTAAAGATCCCATTTGGATAGTCAACTTGGATCGTGCACGTGTCACCAGCTTAACCGCGAACGCAGAGGATTTGTCCAGATGTATGCCACACAATTATATACGTATTACTTGCAATGCTTGGGAAGAGTCGCAGGGTAAAATTTCCAAGAGAAAATGGTGGCAGTCATCAATGTGCCGTCGACAAAATCTGCTTTAGGGCCGAATCATTTATCATTAGGAGAGCCTAATTCTAGTTTCGTTAATGGGTCACGTATAAAAGATTTATCTTTTCAGTTAAAACCCAGAAGAATCAAGAATCTCGGTTTGGCAGTAGCTTCTGCAAATAGCAGCATCAGTAGTAGTGGCAGCGGCGGAAGGTTCTACTTCAATATTACTGGGTTTCCCTTTCCTCTCGGTCCTTTTCTGAATAGGCGGACAATTAGAACCGAGGTCAGTTATTTGAGCTCTCATTTTCATTTCCCGATGTTCTACTTTTTGCATAGTAGCATTCTAGCAATAATAGCTTTAAGTGCGTGAAAAAATGTTTAGTTGAATTTTAGAATCTTGGTTGGGCTTCTATGGTTGTAGAAAGCTCTGATGTTAAGTAGGAGATGATTTGATGCTTTGTTGCCGTTGCAGCTCAATTCTTTTGGTTGGAATTACTTGTTATGTAGAATGGCACGAATCAGATGAACTGCTTGAATATACCTCGTTCAGGTTTTTGGAGTTGGGTTTACGAGAAAACTGTACATCAATCATGCACTGAAAGGTTTTGGCTTAAGAATCTATTAGGAAAATTAGTCAGAAAATTCTTCTCTAAGAGAATTACTTCCTCAACTTTCTAATAATGCCGTGTGGATGGGGGGAAAAAGTTGCAGGAATTAACCTACTACTAGTGATGCAAAGGACTTGACTTTTGACAGGAATGCAAACAAGAACTTGTCAAGCTCAGCTTTTTTCTTATATATATGGAATTTGCCCTGTTGGTATTGTTGTCCTTAGGTGATTGGTAAACAGATAATCAGTCATTGCATTCTCATCTCTAATACAGTTTGAATTCTATTCTAACCAAAGATAAATTGTGTCCCTCAAAATTAAAGTCTCAGGATTTTGAATACTAACTTTTGTACTTGGTGAGATCACAGGCTGTGAAAGACTGCATATGGCTATTCGAACAAGAGCAAGCATTGGGTTTCAGCAGTGTCTCAACAAACATCCGAATGACGGTAATCAAGCTAAATTCCGGGGGCTTGTGGGTTCATGCACCAATTGCTCCAACAAAGGAATGCATTCAGGTATTTCTTATTTGTTACCAATTTAACGTCTTTTTATCAAATTGTTAATGAAATTAGCTTCACTTCTCATATCGGATTGGCTTATTTCCCCCTTAAGGTTCACTTTGGATAGTTCTATAATTTATTCACATTTTCACCCTAGTGGTTCGTTCCAAGCCAGTTCAATTTCAGGACTCATAGTGAAGGTTGAAGCTCAGCAATAGTTATATGAAGTACTTAAATGCATTAAATTATGTGGGATAAATAAATTAGGTTGCGCCAGTATTATCAAGTTAAAAAATTGAATCTCTACGTAATCTTAGCTTCTTTAATTGCACTTATTTGTATCTGTTGCAAATGTTAGTATGTCTTGATTGATATGTGTAATTCAATAGTCACTGGTGTAAGTTTTTGCTCTTTCCAGCTTGTGAAAGAGTTGGGAGCTCCAGTGGAATACATTGTTCTACCTACATTTGCCTACGAGCATAAAATATTTGTTGGTCCATTTTCCAGAAAGTTCCCTCGGGCTCAGGTATGGGTGGCGCCAAGGCAGTGGAGTTGGCCTTTGAATTTGCCATTGGAGTTTTTTGGAATTTTCCGTGCCAAAACATTGAAAAATGATGACTTGTCAACACCGTGGGCTAACGAAATTGAACAGAAAGTTCTCAGCTCCCCTGAAGTTGGTATTGTAATGTTCCATAGTTTGAGTTCTATTGTTATGTGGTCACTCATTATGTAAGATATGTTTCTATTGATCTTTTCAGGAATTGGACCATATGTGGAGGTTGCATTTTATCATAAGCGATCAAGGACACTTCTGGTGACAGATGCTGTAATATTTGTCCCAAGGCAACCTCCTGATTGTATTAGCAAAGAATCCTTGTTAGCATCTGCCAAAAATGGTTTGGCTGTTAAAGTTCTAAGCAAAGGAAAGGAAGTGCCTGATGAACCAGTGGTTGATGACAAGAAGAACCGACAAAAAGGTTAGTCCTCTATACCAGTTTAAGTGGTTTTTTAATGCATTGGATATTGAGCATATTAATATCCAGAACAGCATTGGTAAAATACAGAAACAATCATTGTCTCTTCCTGGAAATTGCATCTGATATACTTTTGATGCAGGATGGGAGAGAATGGTTCTCCAAATCTTGTTTCTTGGTCCATCGAACCTTTTGGAACCCAATGCTAGCTTTGCACAGATGTCACAAAAGCTGATTGTTTCGCCCATTGTGAAGACATTAGTCTTCAGCAAAGTTCCTGAAAAGGCAAGTTAATCAGCTGAATGCAGAGTTATTATCTTTAATACGATTTTGTATGCATAGAGCCACATTATTATTGAGTGGGTTACTACCTGTTCCTTGCTTTCTTTGTTACATTTACCTTTAGCTTGGACTAGAGAAGATATCTCATCATATCTTGGTTTATAGGGAGTGCAATACTTGATGATTGGATTCTTTATATTGTAACATTTACCTGTGCTGGAGAAGTACCCTTAGTTTTTCTGTAGTAGATTAACTGCACAGTTTTGAAGCACTCCCTAATAAAAGTTATTTGGAAACTTCATTTGATCAGTGATTCTGCTAAATAGTAGACCATGGCATTTTATGTAGTTCAAATATTTTAATTTTGTTCTTTGAATAGGTAAGAGATTGGATTGACAGCATAGTTCAGGACTGGAGGTTCAAGAGAATAATCCCTGCTCACTTTGCTGCTCCAATAAACGCAAGCAGGTCAGATTTTTTGGGAGCATTTGCATTTTTGGATGACCTCTTGGGTGAGCGCTATGTTACTAGACCATCCCTGTCCCTTCTCTTCACTGCACTTCTAGGAAAGGCTGCAAGTTACTTCCCTCCTGATGACATGAGGACTCTATCTTCCCTGGATGACTTCCTAGTTTCAGTTGGAGTAGTAAAGAAGACTGTCTCAGGCCGTAAAAGAAGATAAAAGCATTTAAATAGTTCCTGGTAAATTTTATAGATTGCTCTTCTATAGGGGTTAAAGAAACCCTCTACAGTCCATTTTCCTTCTCTTTCTTTCATTTTGGGAAATCAAATTTAATCACAGTTGTTATGCTGGATGTTACAGTGCACATACTGTAAGACCAGGTACTGGGCAGGGACAAATATTCTTGGTGGTGTTATATTCTAAATCAAAAAGAGAAAGACTACTTGCTGGTGACCAATGGTTATTTATTAGTGGATTTGGGGATAGAATAGTATTAATCGGAATTTCAAACAGTTAGACTAAGAGATTATTAAATATTTTGATCTCAATTGTTTCAACTATTAGGATTTGTTGTAAATTAAAAAGAGGTGTGTGTAGGTGAAAATTTTGGTCGTTAAAATAAGAGACATTGATTATGGCCAACTGGCTGGGGTTTGTTCAACATTTTAAAAACGTGCATGCGGGTGATAGTATAAGGGGGCGCTTCGCACTTTAAAATCGGAATTAGAATGGGAATCATTATTCTTGGGTTGGGAATCAAACTCTCGATTCAAATACATGTGTTTGGTTCAATACTTAGAATGGGTATCATTATTATAATTATTGTTTGATTTGTTGGGAATCGAAATCATATACGCAAGTCATACGGACGTTTGCATGGACCATCCGGATGTCTGCATGTCTGGAACATACAGAATTGATGCGGATGATATCCGGATGAGGTTTTAATCTCATCCTGACGTCTAGATGATCCATGCGGACGTCCGAATGCAGGAATCGTTTGTGGGTTTTGGCCTCCGGACGTCCGGATGCGGAAATCGTTTGTGGATTTTGGCCAAAACTTTCCGATTTGGTCGGATTTTGCAAAACTCACCAAATAAGGGGTTGATTCTGATTTCTGATTTTAATTATTGATTACTAAACACCAACATTGGGTTGATTTCCGGTTTGATTCTGATACCCACGCACGAAACGCCCCTAAATTTTGATAATTCACAACAATTGTCCCATGGCCATTGTCTCTGCTGTATTATAATCAATTTGGCCCCAATTCGGCAATTATTTTAGCACTCAACCACAAGTTTTTGGGTGGATCAGGGTCACCATACCTTGACTACTAGTCCTACCCACCCAAGAACAACTAACATGAAGGCTCATGATGTTATTGTGGTCCAGCAGGCCGTAGCACTCCATTCTAGTGTAACGGTTCCTGTATTGTTGATTTTTCCTGGTTAAATAGAACATGCTGATTCTTAAAGTATGGCGGTAAACGTGTTTATGGTGCGGGCATGAAGAGCGAGAAAGGAGAATCCAAGGTGCTCTTTTTGGCAATTGTAAACTCCCCTATTCCACACTCATTGTCCCCATAATGGCCATATATAAACAGTTGCAGGCACAGATGAAGATACCCCCACCTACAACTGGCCAAGGAGCATCTATCCTCCTCATTAAAATTTTAAAAAGAAATGTGGGCAACTTTGCTGTGGCGTGGATATACTTACTTTTACATTAAACACATTCTACAATGAGCTTACTTGTGAGTTCTTGATGATTGCGCTCTGTGTTTCGTTCAATGAAAAAGTTTTTTATGCCTTCTTTTATGGTCGAGCAATTTTACATTAAAGATGTTCGCGCACGAAATCCCCATTCCCCCAACAAAAGGGATTCTCATTTTAGTGTGGTGGGATCCAATTGATAGATGCTCGAGCATGGGGGTCCTCAGGAAGTTTTAGTATATTAGAAGCATTTCTTGATTATTTTGGTCCTTTTTTTAATCTTCTTTCAATTTACCTTTCCCTCGTGCTTGTGAAAGGTGAGAAAGCAAGGCCAAAAAGGCTGTGGGGGCTGCTCCTTTTTCATTTCTGGGGTTCAGAATTTTGAGAGGAGCTGAGACTGGCGATAAAGTATGCTAAAAGTAAAAATATGGACAAGAATCATTATCAAAAGGAACTTCTTGTACTTGACTCGTCGATATTATCTTCGTTCTGAAGTATATCGTCAGATTAATAGCATGATGTAAATGCGAACAGGATACAGTTGTCTAGCATTATGGCTAAACCTTGAGATGAATTCACTCGAAATCTAGCTTAAGCACAAGTTGATGCAAAAAGGAGAATCCAAGAACTCAATTCGGATAACCGTATTAATGAGGATAACTAGTTAGAACTAATACAACAACTAATACACGACAAAAATAAACTAGTAGAAAACTAACTACTAGTCTCCCGTCACATTCCTACCAAACAAATGGAAATGCAAAAGAGAAATAAATAAAAAAATCCATTTTGTTTTGGGATTAGAATGTACAACTAGAACAGGACTATGGCAATTTCAATTACTCAATTAAATGGGTTGAACAACCGTTGTAGCTAACTGAAAACCTGGGCACACCTCCCAATAGCAATCTTTTTAAGTTCAACTCGATTTCCCTTGTGAGAGAAGTAAAAGTCGACCCGGGCTTGTAATTGATATATTTAATAGTTTGAAAAGTACATTCAATTGTGAATAATGCAATTCTAGAATAAACTTTAAGCTCGATTAAAGAGAGGATAAAAATAGCTTTGAGTCAATCAGCGTTTACTTCAATTTCATTGCATAATAAAGTAAGATAAATCCATAACATATTGTACCTGTACACTGAGTAAATATGTTCCATACTAAAATATTAAAGTTTCTTTATTAGTGTTTTAAGGTACTCCGTCTGGATGGTTATTTTTTAAGGTATTTTTTTAAAAAATATTATTACAGTAATTTTAAAAAAATTTCTCAATAAATGTGTTTATGAGATAAAAAATAAGTTGAAAAATGTGTTTAAAATTTTTCAAAAATATGTTTTGAAAAAACAGAATGGGAGAAGGAAGGACTATTGTGCCGAACATGTATATTTTTACTAGTAGGCTAAAGACTCTTTGGTCACTGGTCAAACATGGTTGGTTTGGAATAAATCTAAACCACTTATTAGTATTTCGAAATCTACGGTAGTAATTTCCATCCCCGCACAAAAGTAAAAACACGACTGTTTACTGTGCCGGGATATTTTCCTTTCTATTTATTAATGCCCACTGGAAATAAAAATCCAATGTGCTATATCAATTTTAAGTTCATGGTCCCCAATATTTGTCAGAAGTGTCAGATTAATTTTCAAATTTCTAACTATTAAGACTCTCAACTTTTATATGATATTAGTGTTTAATTGGTCTTTAATAAAATTCATACCGAATTCTCTTTAATCTATCTACACTCCCTTACCATCCCAACGACGCTAACTTCTCTTCTCCTCCTTTTGTCGGAATAACAGAGAAAATGAATGAAGCCAAACATAATATTAAGTTATTAACAAGCAATATATTTATCATATTATAGACAACTAAAGCCTATATTAGTTGATTTACTTAAAATTTCAACTGTTTTTTCAATTTCATGAAATGTTTTTAGCATAACGAATACTGTATTTGGTAATGATTTTAATGCTTCTTATGATTTTTTTTTTTTGGTCGGACGGACAGAGATAAGAAATAAGGGTTTGGGGTTTAGTTGGTGCCCAAAAATCATTTTCAATTTTTGACTTTGACATTGGGTGGGGATGGATATAAGAAAAAATAAAGAAAGAAAGAAAATATCATGGATATAAGACAATTTTGACATGGATTTGTATTATAAATTAATTAAATATTAATACAAAAGTTGAGAATTAATAAGTACAATTAGAAGTTTAGAGACTATATTGATATTCATGAAAAAAGTTTGGAAACTATCGAAATAATTAGCCCATCAATTTTAAATTAGCTTACAAACCCACTCAATAATATGCAAATGAAGTTTTAATAATAGAGGACCAAAAATATGCCAACAACAATTTTGAACAATTCCCGTCATTATTACGCGATACATTGACAATAACAAGTGTTTGCTTGCACAAATATGACTTCAATCTGTCTCTGTAACCAAAGTTTCTATAATAAACAAACGAAAGAAAAGCCCCTGTTGCGAAAGAAAGAAAAACCCATTTTTTTGTGGGAAAAATGGAAAAAAGTCGTTGCTTGCACGACCTCTGAAGCTTAAAAGAGGAGATATACACAACAGGAGAAGTGGGCTTCTTCTTCTTCTTCTCCTTCCCGTATATCCTTCTTGTATGTCTTTCCTGGTTGAAGTTTTTCGTTAACGCAGAAAGAAAAAGAGAAAAAAAATAGAGGTACGTGTGGCTTACGGTTTTGATCGTCCTTTGTTAATACTGTACCATTAAACGAGCTGTTTTCTTGTGAATTACGATATGGGATGCTTCTTTTTCGAGTTTTGGGAAATGGGTTGGGCGGAATATTGATTTCTGTAATGTTTGATGATTAATTGATTGTCCGTTTCGACATTGTTCTGATGTTTTTACGCTTTCTTTGTCTTGATTTCTATGTTTATGTTATTTTCGGTTTGCTGTTGTTGATTGGCATTTGGGTTTTTGTTGGAAGGTTGGCAGGACGACAGGATTATCACAGGTATGGTTTTGATGGGGGCTTCTTTATGATTGAATTTATAATTGGAATATTGAGGGAAATTTGTAGATATAATATTTTTGCAATTATTAAGAAAAAGAAAAAGGAAAATTGTGAGTTTATGATGGGTGCATATGGAGAATTGATATTGTTGGTTTTGTTCCAAGCCAGCTACTTAGTTTGTATGGTCGTACATTTTTTCTGCAGTTAATTTTTGATGTCTTGATTTTGAAGTTTTCTTTGATTTGGTTTGTTGGACTTAAAAAAATTTGATTCAAGTATAAAATTGTCTTTGTTGTTTAGTAGTATTTTTTTTTTCTTTTTTGCGTATAAGGGGATTAAATATTGTGACAGGTACTTGTCATCTAAGGTCACCTAATCTGAGGATTGATAATATAGTTGATCTTATAGATAAAGATTGTTCAACAGCATTATGTTTAGGGGCCATGGGAATTGGAAATGAATGGATAGGATGATTGTAGCATATATGTTCTTTTGCTGGTGAAGGTAGACAACAGATATTCGTATCAGAACTGAGAGACAATGGTGTTTACATTTGCTTCCAGATCAGTTTCTTCTGGAAACCGTAGATTGCTTCGTATTGTTTGCACTTTGTTGCTTTTCCAGTTTAGTTCCTGAATTTTTTTTACGTGTATTTTCTTTTCTTTGAAGGGTTCTCTATTTCCAGAATTTTGCTTGTCTGATGGCTGAGGAGGTTATTAATTCACCGGTCGCCTGCAAAAAAAGTGAATCAGATGGCAGTAGCTCAGGAAAAACCTCCATAAAAATACCAAATTCACCAGATATTGGATGCGGTATTCTGCCCCATGGTACCAGTACATCAACTGATTCATGCCGTGGTTTCAACAATTCAAGAAGAAATTCCACCGGAGAACCAATTTTGCAAAAGAGCATTCAAAAAATTGTCCCACGTTATCTCAGAGCTTCAACTGGTTCTTGTCATGACTTCTGTAAATATGGTAAAAAACATGCCTTTGAAGAGAAGGAAAGGCGACCTTTTGTTAAAAGAATTGTGAGAGCTTCGTCTGATAAGCGGAATCCTGCAGTGGCTTTATATCTGGGGGAGAGGAAGAAACCAATACTGCACAAGCAAATAATATCCCCTAATATGACAATCCATTCATCAAAGCACGAAGCTTCACCTGGTGCAATTAACTTGGCAGATCCACCTGAAATCATCAAGCTAGAAGTCTTGTTGCCTTCGAAGAAAGTTGAAGTGTCTCCAGATTGTGATCCATTGCCTCATTACAAGACAAAAGCTGAGAGGAGGATGAACAATTTCTCCAACAAGCGTTCTCCTTCTGCGTGGCCTCTTCCAATTAAGAAAAAGTCTCCAGTGAAAGAGTCATCTGACAAGCAGAACACTGCAGTGACTTTATCTATGGGGTTGAGGAAGAAGGCAACAGTGCTCAATGAACTAAGTTCCCCTGACATGACATCTCATTCATTAAAACATGGAGCTTCACCTGGTGTGATCAACTCAGCTGATCCTGCTAAAATCATTAAGCAAGAAGTCTTGATGCCTACGAAGAAAGTTGAAGTGTCTTCAAAATCTGATCCAAAGTCTCATAAGTTAAAAGCCGAGAAAAGAAGGAACAATAGTTGCAACAGCCATTCTCCTTCCGCGCAGACTTCTCCAATGAAACAATTGTCTTTTCAGACACTAAAATTTGCTAAGAAGGTGGAAAAAGCTGAAAAGATGAGCAATTTGTCACTGAAATGTTCTCCTTCTTTAGGGCCACAGCCACCTACTAAGAAGGTGGAAAAAACTGAGAAAACGATGAATAATTTGACACAGAAATGTTCTCCTTCAGTAGGGCCACAGCGAGCAGTATCAAAATTATCTTCATTGATTCACACTCCGCAGAATACGAATGGAAGAGTAGGAAAAGATTATATTAAGGTAAGCAAAAATGTGATGGCTACCAAAGCATCTGCAAGGAAAGTAATGGCAGCACCCAGCGCTTCATTATCCTTCAAGCCTTCCAACAGTAGAAATGTAACCCTGAAAGTGAAGAATAACAGAAGTTTGAAAGTGGGGTCTCCTCTGAATTATCAAAACAGAACACAGAAAACAGGGAAGGAAAAAGCTGATAGTGAGAATGTCCCTGAGAAAATTTTGCATGTTATTGTGACAGAAACAGGGAACAGCATTTCAGAATCCCCTGAAGACAGCGATGTTGTTCCGTCACTTGCACCTCAATCGTTTCCATCAACCAAGTCTTTGTCGCAACTTCAATCTCCATCTTTATCATCTCATGAAGAAGAAGTAGAAGTAGAAGAAGGAGAAGGAGAAGGAGAAGAGGAAGAAGGAGAACTCAAAGATTATGATAGTGTTGATGATGAAGAAGAGGTTGAGGATGGAAATGCATCTGCGTGTGAAGCAACAGGTAAGCTCATCTCGAACAAAAATAGAATGGCAAACCATAACAACAGAAAAGCTCTTGATGGAAATCCGAGGAAGACTCCGCGGAAGGGTGTTGTGTACTCTGAATCAAAAGATTCTACACCAGTGAAATTAAAGTTTAGGAGAGGTAAAGTTGTGGATATTCAATCTGAAAGTAATGGTCCTTGGAGGCTGCGATTTCGCCGGCGAAGAGTAATGGAGGAACATCATGATCGCAAAAATGAAATAGCAAGGAGAAATTTCAAGAAGAAAGATTCTGATGGTGATGGAAATGATACTAACCCCAACAATGAAAAAGTCGTTTTGAGGCACCAAGATCAGGGAAGGAAAGATGCTCAAGGTTTGTTCAACAATGTTATTGAAGAAACAGCCAGCAAGCTCGTTGAGAGTAGGAAAAGTAAAGTTAAAGCCTTGGTTGGTGCTTTTGAAACTGTGATATCTCTGCAAGATACAAAACCTTCTCCACAAACTGCCAGTTGAGTGCAAGTAGAGATTTTCATTCTTGATACTTTGGCATTGTAAAGTAAAAGTTGATGGACATGAAATATAGAAAAAAATAAAATAAAAACTAAAAAGTAGTTGTAGTTGATATCTTTGTTTGAGCTTAGGAAATTCTGATGGCCTGATTGCTTGGAGAGACAGCTGCTAATAATCTCGACGAGGTCCAATACCCCTCTTCTTTACGAGTATGTCTGGTTTTAACTGCTTTTAAACAGTTGTTATGAGTGAAAGCATTTAGTGGTGAATTAACTTCAAAAAAGGATAGGTAGGGGCAACCATTCTTGCATGACTGAGTTGTTTGTCTTTCTGGCGTTGCAAGGATTGACGGGGTTTTATACATCGTTGACTGTTGTTTCTCCATTTCTTGGAACAGGAACATAGTTGGTTTTGATTGATTTGTAATTTGCTCACCTTTTTGGATTAAATGTTTGTTCAAGTAGAGAATATTTTCAGCAGATATACTAATAGTTCTGAACTATTATTTGCGTTGTCTTCTTTCGGTTGGATGCTAATTTCCTACCTTTACAATCCCACCGTATCAGCAGCATGATGTTTGAGGATTAGAATGCCTCTCGTTTCGTCTATAAGTACTTCGTGATAAAATTCCGCAGATTTTACGATGTTTGATTGTCATGCATATGCTATAATAGCAGTGCTTGGCCATTGATACTTACGATTTTTTTTTTTTTTTTGGGTGAGTAAAAGCTTTATTATAGTGGGAGGGTGGATGCAATATACATGGAGGAGGGGAATGAAAAACTAGGAGGATAATTAGACCCTGACGAGAAACAAAAAAAAAAAAAAATGTTTTACTATTTTGAGTGATGCTCAAACTGTCTTCTGTGTAGTCATTGATATATCTGCCAAACAACGTAGGAGTCCAACCGAGGAAAGACATTTCTCAGGGGACGTTGGCCGCTGGAGAGCAACTCGCTAGGAATGGTGCATGGGCATAACTAACCTTCTGAAGATTTAATTACAGGTTTAAGTTTTAGCCCACGCATGGTCTGGAGTCTAAAGAATATTCATTAATCAATCAGTACGCTTTTAACCAACCTGTCAAAGAATTATTAGAGGTAATCTTGGGCTCGCAGACGCACAGGGAGCGCAGATTTAGGATCCGAGTTGACCATCCTAGAACGTGTGTACACGTATCAACCCAAGTAAAGCATGTACAAATTCAAACAACACATGTAATCGTTGTTTACTAAGTCCTACCGCCAATGCAATACTCTCAGTCGCACAAAATTCAAAATTCAGAATTAAAAGTGTAATCTCGACCACTAATTTTCTCTTTAACCGTTCGGAAGGGGCAACCATTTGTGCCCCCTTCCCCACGGAAGTATTACTCTCTCTTCAACATTCCCCGCTAACTGTCGACTACCCTAGAGAAAAACGGAGCGTTGACCAAGAAAAAGCTGCGACCAGGTCGGCCAGCCCACTTAGGCCCAACATGACCATAACTGGTTCAACCCAACAAGCCCACTCGGATACAACGACTTATGGGCCGGCCCTTTTACATGCACCTCACAAAGAGTAGATGTGGAAAGTGGCTGCCCGGTCCAAGGCATCATGAGTCAATTGATACATTTCTAATTGTGGTAACCTTTTTCAACACATCTTATTTGTTATTTCTCAAAGGAAATTGTATTTGGCACCTTACTAATTATAGGAAAAGAATAAATTGGAATTAGCTTTGACTTTAAGCTAAGCAACAATAAAGAAATACTATATTGATTCTTTCCACAACAAATTATGGACATTTAAGAAAACTCAATATTACTCTGCTATTCAGGAGTAGTCATCATTTAGGCCAATAATATATAAAACAACATAAAATTAACGGCTTTTACTGATATCATTTGACATAATAACATATATTTCGTTTGGATGGATATTTCTTGATTATGTATATTCTGAATATATATAGTCTTGTTGTCGTATCACAACTATAGACTACAAGAAAGGGAATAAAATGATTAATGAGGATCATAGAAATGAATTGTATATCACATTAAAAAAAAAAAACTAATAGTTCTAAGGGTGTGTTTGTTTGGACTGAAAATATTTTCTGAAAATATTTCTGAATTTTCTGATGTTTGGTTACTATTTAGTTCAGTAAAATATTTTCTTAGGATAAAATATTTACATCAAACTATGGAAAATGACTTACCTTTTCAACTTAATGAAGTTATTTTCTTTTAATGAAGCACGCGTCTAACGCATTGTTTTTCTAAACAAGTTTTAACAAATAAGAGAAAGAGACAGCGAGGTGCCAGTAGGAAGCTGGTGGGCTGCTGAACGAAGAGAAGAGAGCGAAGGGAGCTTCTCTCCGACGATAATCTGCTCTATTCCAGGCAGTCATCTCCTAAATCCAGTAGGTGTAATTCTAGACTGGTAAGGCTTTAATTTAGGTTTTTACAATAAAAATCTATTAGGTTTTTCTTTGGAAAATACTTTTACATGTTTTTTATTTTTTATTTTAGGGAAAAAACTCTGTAGATTTGGTAAAACTTATTGCTCTAACATCTTGTGAGCTTGATTTACATGATAATTTGGGGTTTTATTTTGAAGAATCTTTTTCTTGAAAAATTTTGTATGGTTTCAGTTATTAGCAGGATTCTTTGATTTTTTTTTTTTTTTGACACTGAAGTTGGAAAAAACTTGTTACTTTTCTTTTATTCTTGTGATAAAATTGCTAGAAGAATAATGAATTTTTGATAAATACCTTGGTGTGATTGAATTGAGTGTGAAGTTGGAGAACTTGTCATCACATTGAACTCCAGTATATGGCGGTCTGAATTAATTCAGTTAGTTCAAACGGAATTCGATTACCTCATTGGATAGTGAACTTTTCTCTTTAATTTATTTGCATATGTAATTGCATGAAATTTTTTGTCAAATTTTTAATCTTTTTCACTCTTGTTTATTCTTTTGGAATTTTGAGGTAGCTTTTTTTTTTAATTTTTTAATTTTGAATTTGTGGTTTTTTTTTTTATTTGACATGTTAGATTGAGTTTTGGAGCTGAATCGGTTTGATTGGGTGAGGGATTAAGTGGAGAAGAAAAAAGTTACATTTTTTTATTATGATTTAAGTATTATTTTTTATTAGGTGATTTTGTGATGGGCTGCAATTTTGGGTAATGAGTGTTGTTTATACATGTGTAGCAATGTGTATTACATGAGTGCTGATGCGTGGAAAGAAGGAGGTAGAGATGCCTATAGGTAATGCCTATTTCAACTTGCATTGTTTGAAGATTATTATCTTTGTCATCCAAATGATAAAGATAGTTTGTGTAGTTGGAAGTGAATGAAAAGTGGTCTAAACATGTCATTGATTCTTTTAAAATTTGTCAAACATGACTTGTCGCTCATAACTTTCTCGGAAGAACGAAAAGAAGAAAGCCTGCAAAAGCTTTACATTCCAAAGTTTCAGTAGTTAACATGTCCAATGTTGCTAATGTTGGGGAATTTTGGCAAATGTGTCCAGGGTGCTTATTTAGTAAAAATTATGCTTACTAGCGTTAGGCAGTTCTAGTTAGCTTTTGACTTTTCCTAAAGCTGATAAGTTGAGATGTTATTATGAAATAGTTGTTCAGAAATATGTTTTTGTTTTCTAGTTTTGAAAATTAGAAGCTATATCTAGAAGTACTTAATTGCTAGTCATTAGAATTAGTATTTTTTTTTTGCTTAAAACAACTTAAAAGCAGAGCTTCAAAAGTTGTACCAAAATTTCATAATTAGTTCATATCAAGCTAACGAGAATGGAGCCATTGGACTGAGTCTTATGACATTGTTGTGGCATACATTTGCAGTGTACGTGGTAAAGTTAAATAATTAATCTCATCTTCTCACAGGAGCCTTCATGGTGATCACTTTGAAGTGTGCAGAGTGTGTTGCGAAGTTGCTACTACTGATGGTAAAGTTTTTCTGATTTTTTGTGGTGAACGTTTTTGTTGATGTTGTTGTGTTGCTGATGAAGTGAAGTTGATGATGGCATGGGGTGGTGACTGGCATGCTTGGTGACCAAATGAGAATGGTGATGCTAGCGGAAGTGAAGGGAGGTAGAGATGGTGGCTAGGTTGCTTGATTGGGATGGTGGCTAGATGGACGGAGTAACTGGTGAAGATTTTGAGGAGAGAGAAGGAGGTGGTGGTGATCTGTTGCTGGGTTAGTGTGCTATTGCTAGAGTTCGAGCAAGACTAGGAGACTGGTTGAGGAATGGTCTTGAAAGCTATAAAGCAAGGTTTGAGATCCATTGCAGGTGCTAGGCTGGTACTTGTAGCTGCTATCTTCTGCTTTAGTTGCTATCTTTTGATGTTGTTGTAGGTAGGGGAAGGCTGATTGTTTCATGTATCTTAAAAAAAAAAAAAAAACCAAAGAAAATCTGGATGACCAAAGAAAATTTTGGTGGTCACGTCTTTGTATTTTACAGCTTTTCTTACTTCATAATTTTTAAGTTTTTGTTTAAACTTGTTAGTAATATAACTCTCTTTTTGAGATTTCGTTGGTATTTCATAATATTAAAGTTTAAAACTGATAGTAAAAGTTGTCTTTATAGCTATTGTGTAACTTATTTTTTTGCATACCACAGTTGGTAGGTTGTCAGTAATAGGCATTACACGTGATGCTAATAGATTTTAAATAAGTATCTATTGCAGAGTCTTAGTAATATTTAATTTTTCAAAACTCTTTCATAAAGTTGAACAATAATTATATAGTAGCTAAATTTTTATGGAAAAAAAATACTTGACTAGGAAGTGGTTATAATAATGTGAGATAATGGCGTGAGGTAATAAAATAATTCTAATAACTTTAAGAAAAACCTAAAAAATGAAAATAGAAATATTTTCAATAAGTCAACCAAACACCTGAAAATAATGAAAAGAAAATGATTTTATTAAAAAATAACTTCCCTAAAAAATATTTCCTGGAAAAATTATTTTCAGTTCAAACAAACACAGCCTAAGTTGAAAATCTCCCTGTAGCAATAAACGTACTGGGGAGATTGATTAACCACCACTTTTTAACCTGTTTCTTTATCTTAATGACATCAGGCAAATTTTTTGTGCGATTCATAATTGATTCAACGCATCTGCAAATACAAGGGTAGTTATGATATTTAACTAATCCCTTCTTCTTCTTCTTCTTCTGTCTGTTTTTCCATTAAATTTGAACTGCTCCATTAAAAATCAGCGAACCCACTAGCGATTTATTTTGCATTTTCTGGAAAACGACCGCTGATTTTTTCGAACATCAATGGCTAAGTTTCAACCAATAATGACAAACTTACATAAATTCTGCAACTACGATTTCTGATTTATTTGTCTGCATATGTGATGATGTCGTAATTCTCCACCAATTTCGTGACAGACCAATCATCACTTGCCACATCATGTTTTGATGCGACTAAAATATACTGGGCATCTGTTGTTTTTTTTTTTTGTTGAATTAATTCGACACACAAAGTCTACTGGTGAAAAGGGGAAAAGGGGAAGTAAACCTAAACCAATTCTACCGTCAACCCCAAAAGGCACTCGGCATCTGTTGTTAGAAGTTGTAATCTAAAGGTAACTCTGGAGGGCGTGCATGATTAATGATTATTAATAAACTCTGAGATTATAATAAATTCGAGTAGCTGAATGCATTTATTTTGCAAATAAATATTCTTTTCATATTTTCCATCTCAATCTCGTAAATAATAAACTGAGTTTGATTAGAAAATTATGGTGGGATTTGGCTTTATTCTTTCCAGGTAACTGGGGTTGTGACATTAACATTTTCCCGTACAATGAAATGATTTTCTTGCTCTAGTCTAGACATGGAACCGCAAAGTCTATTTCGAGTTTCCATCACTGATCCCACTCCTGCAAATCGCTTACACTCCAGCTCAGACACAGATAGAAGGGTAGATTTTAGTTCTCTTGGACGAAAATAGCCCTTTAAAATAGCTTTAATTTCTAGCTGTCCTTAGCATATTTCCAGGTAATTTCCTAGTTCGTTTATTTTGCATTTCCTAATTTCCATGCAAATTGTAATCTCGTATCTGGTCGTCTTCTTCAGCATGCAGATTACTCTTTTTTCTTTTTTGGCTGGAATGGATTTTGGGATGAATGGTTAAGCTGAGCTCCGTCTAAGCTGTCGAAAAAATTTTGAGGTCTTGATTTTTGGTTTATTGTTACGATCTAGTCCGGTTAATAATTTTCCTTGTTGGAAACCCACTTTTTATTTTTATTTTTTATTTACGTATTCATCTGTGGCTTTTACTGGTTAATCAATCTTAATTTTGTCAGCTTTTTTGAGGGTTGAGGTGGTTCTTGCTTAGTTGTAGTTTTGATTTGGGTTCTGTGAAGTGTTTATTCATTCTACAATTAATGCGGCTTCTGTTGACTCTTATGCTGAAACCTGTGACGAAAAAATTCATTAGCTTTTCTGAATACTTGAACTAGATTGTTTTTTTTTTTTTTTTTTTAAGAAAAACTCGATTGTTTATTTACTCATTTTTAATCGATGCTTGTTTGATTAAGAGCTTGTGTTGTTAATCTTGGTCCAATTATTTGAATATCTAATGTACATACATATGATACCTAGGATACGCATGAAAACTAGTGCTTAGATATCTGTCACTCTTATCCTTGTTTGAGGTGTTATAGATTTTGGGGATGAATTTTATGGGTTGGAAATTTCTTTGAGGCTTACCTAATTACAGATTTTACCCTTGCGTGCAACTGACTCTGGCTACTACTCGATTTATCTGATTGAGAAATACGTGGTAAACTGATGGTGATATTTTGGGGGCACTTGTTCTGCTGTAAAATTATTCTGATTTAACCACTGTACTTCATCTCACGATTCCCATCAGTTGATCCTGTGAGATATTAGTCTATCAAAATGTACAGAACTTTTCCTTTTTCTTTTTTTTTTATCAAAATTGTGAGAGATGACTTGATATTGGCAGAGGAGCTGGGATCTTCATCTTTGGAGCTACTGCCTTGTTAACATGATGATTATTACTAAGCAGTATCGCTGCATACACTCTGCAAATTGTTTGTGCACAAAAGGGCATCTGACTGAGGAAGTGATATTCCTAATTTTTGAGCGCCTGAATTGGAACCCGAAGCTTATTGCAACTCTTTCTTGCGTTTGTAAATGGTTTGATGATCTCGCTAAAAGAGTTCTTTGGAAGGAGTTTTGTAAAACTAGAGCTCCCAAGATGATGGTTGATTTGCAAAGTGGTGGGTGTCAGTGTGTTGATGGGAACTGGAGGGCACTTGGCAAGTTGCTTTTATACTGTTCTGGATGTAACAAGGGTGGTTTGTTCAACAGCATTCACATTCCCGGACACTTCGCTTACAGGACACGTTTTTCCAGGACATCAGGAAAGAGCTTCCTATTACCACAATGCAGAACAGATGTTCTTTATGTATCTGATCCCTGCGAGCATCTTGACCAGGGGGAAGAGGGGGACGTCGGATTCTTCCGGGGAGTTTTCAAATCGTTTGCGACTTCAAAGGTCCGGAAATTGCTAATTAAAAGGGAAGCTCCGCTACATCCAACAGAGGTATGTCCTTATTGTAAGGCTAAGTTATGGAGCATGCTGCAAGCCAAATTGATACCATCAAGTGCCAGCTGCAGATTGGGTGCTTATGAGGACTGCATTGAGTATTACGTTTGCCTGAATGGTCATGTGCTTGGGATATGCACGCTTTTGCCCTTGTCTGATTCAGATGACGCATCTGAGCTGGAGTGAGTGAATGCATTCACGGTATTTCTAATTATCCTTGGAATTGTAAGTTAAATTTGGTTTCATGTTCTTATTTGGGTGGCAGAAGGTTGGAAATACTGAAGATTTGCTGTTGGCATTGTAAATCATATCGTTTTAAACATTATATTTTCTTTTCATAGCTAACATCGGGATGTGGTGTGCTCTCGTTCTTTCGTGGTGCCTCTCCTTTTTGTTAATGCTTAACCTGTATGATATTAATTTCTTCATAATGCAAGTTATGTCTATCTAAGAAGAGATGTTTCTTGATTTTCCAGTTAATCAAACTGAACAAATCCATAGAAAGTGGGAAGCTTGGGGAACACTGGAAGAGTCATAGAAAGTGGGAGCTTGGAGAAAGGGTTGCTGTTCAACTGGCTATTTGGTGGAATAGATTTCATGAAGAAATTTGAGATACAGTTAAATTGTAACGCATTGCATTTTAGTTCTTCCTATTCCAGCTTGTGGATAAGCTACTTTCTAACCATATTCATTGTTAGTCTGCATGAACTTTGTAATAGTATGTGCATTACATGACCCAAAAAAATGTATTTGACCTTGAATACTATATTAAAATCCATAACATTCAAACACTAGTTTTTTATTCTATTTGTGTACTTGCGACTGATGCCTCCCGAAGGGAGTCTTGCGGGAGTGTTGATGATTGTTCCGTCCCTTTTCTTCATGAGAACTATTAGGACCCCATTGATTTTAATACATAAATGTCAGAAAAAGGTGGGATTTATTCACAGTGGATTCTGTTGCCGGGGAATTAAGAAGGAGCCCTTGTTTGTCAAGACTCGTGATAAGCTTGATCTCAAATGACTAATGATTGTGGTGACCTTTATCTCAAGACCTCCAGTTTTGTGCTGGATTCAACTGCTGAACACCCTTAGGTCGGGACCAGTTTAGAATATCTGAAGACGTGTATTTCGATTGGTCTTACCAATGACAACAAAGCACCTTTATGTCAGTTGCAATGGCCTAGAGGTTATAAGCTACTGTTACATGTGTGGGTTGAAGGTTTGAGGTTCAAATGAATTGCAGGTAAGAGGTGAATTCTTTTTCCCTGAAGAAGACTTCATTCTTCTCGCGTTTCCTCTACAAGTACAACAGTCATATTCCATTTTATTGTGTTTGTGCTTTTGGTATTTCCATTGATTTTCAGTACAAATATTCTTCTTCAATGGTTTTATTGGCATTTCTATTTTCCAGTGAAAATGTCAAAGTTAGATGTTACTGCAGTGCAAATCTCTTTTCAGTTCCATTGGCAGGGGCATCTTTGACGGTATCTTTGATCTTTCCATCGTATCTGATTTAGTTATAATATCGCGCCTCTTCTGTTTTTTTCCTGTCATTTGAATCAAAGAACCCGGAAACAAGCAAGGAAATATTTCGAATATAAGGGTAGATGTAGTTTTAATTTCAGGAGAGTGTATATTTAAAAATAAATCATCACAAACAGATTATGTATAATGCAATCTATTTTTGTCAAAACATATAAAAAAATTAATAATCCTACGGATGATAACAACCTTTCTTGATTTCCTTATGTTCATCCATGAACTTATAACTGTAATGTATGTAATGTATATATATGAAATATATGTCAATGTGGATACTATCCCTCATCCTCATATAAGGCCACCAAATGAGACATGCAGCTGCTTAGCTCCTCTAGTTCAAGATGTTACACGAAGATGCTGATGGGTTGGCCATAATAAATCACAAGAATTCCTGGGATACAGCTCAATTATTTCCATCAGTTTGAAAAGAAAAAAAGGCAATGGAAAAGGCAAATAAATATCTCTGCTCTTTTCCCCCAAAGAAAATGCACATGATATATATATATTTTTTTGGTTGGGGGGGGGGGGGGGGGGGGGGGAACTCGAAATGAACAAAAATAGGTAACAGTGCTGATAACAACTTCATAGAGAAGGAAAACTTAATAACGGAGCCAATAGGTTCTGCGCCTGAACCAGTTGTAGTCTGGTAAACCCTGAATTGGTCCAATAGCAGCTATTGCAACATCCTGCAATGAAAATTCAGAGATAAAAGAACCGCAATAAGTTGAGAACCAAAGTTGGTAAATATGATTATCCTAGTCTTCACCTTGTCAGATATGAATCGGTTTGCCACACGTTTTACAGTGTTGGCATCTACAGCATCAATCCTGGCAAATAACTCAGCATACGGGATCCTCCTGCCGTACGTAAGAAGCTACAAACACAAACCATGATAACAATAAAATAAAATACAATCTCCGCAAAGAAGTTATAAAACAAAGAATGATACAGGTCTAAAGACTCATCAGGAAAGAGACACAGTCAAGTAATGCAATTTTTCTATCTTCCTGCCACTCATGTTGAATGTTCTCCCAACAAGCAATCCATTCAGGTTGACATAGCACTTATCGAAACAAAAGTAACCTTGAATCCTCTATGGCTTCCTTAATATGGATGCTCTGTTTCAAACTCTATATCATACCTGACGCCCAATATCCTCGGCTACTGGACTTGTTCCATCTAAGTGAAGTAGTAGAGAAGATTTCAACTGCAATAAAGCACAGAATGAAGCCAATACAAGATATGAGCAAAAAAGAACACTAACAGAAGAAATGACCTTCATGTAAACCTAAATCGACAAATCGACAGCTACCTGGTTCTGAGCGCGGATCACATCATCCTCTGAAACCCGATAAGCTAGTTTGCTCACCTCGTACATAATTGAATAGGCTAAATCATCCAAGCAATCAGGCTGTAAAAAATTGGAAAAAAACTTGTTATCATCCGATTATCATCTAAAATCCGCAGATTATTTTTCCATTGATAATTAGGGAAGTATATCCAGAGAAATCAATTACTTTTAACGTCCAAACTTAGCTGAAAATGTCCATTAACATTTTTTAAGAATTATTTGTGTGATAATCTTCTCTAAAATGCATATTGTGTAAGTCACAGTTGGTAAACACAAAACAAAATTACACCAGAGAACATCACAAGTAACTTCTCAGACAGCATCCCCCCCCCCCCCCCCCCGCCCCGGGCCTGGGGTTTGGATATATGCTAGATGAATTATACAACCAGAAACATCAAAAAGTTTATGCAAGTAACGAAGACACTGATGTAGCAATCAGCAAAAAGAAATTCTACAGAATTTCCTCTGCTTCTATTAAATTTGTTATTTCTATTTCCCCTTCCCTTCCCCTTTCTCTTGTGCAAGATAAATGATTAGGTTCGGACCTTTGCAACAGCATAAACACCAAACAGGCCAGAATCTTTGTAGTTGCTGTTGAAAGCCATCATGCTTTCTGCTATTTCATTGATGCCAACCCTCTGGGCAAGATTAGAGCTGTACAAATATAATGAAACTAGTCATTTGGCCAAATGTACAATTCTATAGACTTAATCAATTAAGTGAGAGTTACTAACCCCATATGCTTCCCACCACCGGCATTCTTAGTCCAAGATCCTAGCATTGTCTGCATGACCATTAAGGCAATGGAATCAGGATCTGTCCACGATGCCCCTTCAAAAGCAACTGCAAATTGGGCAAGTGGAATATCATCATCAATCATCCTGACCTGATTGTGAAACAAAAGACTGTCACCATGATATTCTTGTCAAGCAAAGATGCAAACATTCAAGCAAGAACTGCCAACCTCAGAACCAGTAAAGACTGCTGGGTCTTCAGTAATCAATTGAGAAGTTGAAATTCCAGTAGGAGACAACTTCGTAAATAATTTCTTCACTAGCTCCAGAATTTCCTCATGCTTAACAGGTCCAGAGGCGGCAATTACCTAAAAAGTAGCATCAAAAGAAACATCAACCAAAAAAATAATAATAGAGGCAGACACTTACTATATGAACAACTTCCATCAGGGTAAAGGATTGATTATGCCATGCTTACCATTCTTGAAGCAGAGTAATGATTAGATATGTAGTCCTTTAGATGCTGTTTGGTTATTGTCTTGATATTAGCCGCAGGTCCAAGGATTGACCTACCGAGAGATGTATATTGGAATGCAGTCGCATGTAGATGATCAAAAATAACTTCCTCAGTCTGACCTTCCACCTAAAATTTAGAGAAGAAATGGCTGCGCTTAAGTGAATACTAAGCATAATACATTTATGTAAAACTCACATACATTTTGCTATTTGCTAAATTCAGTACATTTAATCAAAACTCTCGAGACAGTCTGACCAAAGTCCACTCAAGCACGGAAATTTTAAGACTACAAACTGTCATAATTTTCACCTGGACCTCAAATGTGAAGCCATTCATACTTAACCAATCCCGATTGCAAGAGAAATACATTCGTGATAAAGATCCAAACTTCATATATACATACAACCTCTATAATATATACGTACCTCCTCCATCTCCCTGAGGATGACGTCGCGTTCCCGATTGATTTTGCCCGCTTCGAACTTGGAATTCTGAAGTATATCAGCCAATATATCCATAGCCTTTGGAACATCCTTCCCCAACACCTTGGCATAGTACGTGGTCTGCTCCCTGGAAGTATAAGCATTGAGATGTCCACCCATATTCTCAATCTCTTCCTCTAATTCCCTCGACGTCCGCCTCTCGGTCCCCTTAAAAATCATATGCTCGAGGAAGTGAGCAGTCCCGTTGGTCTCGTCGGATTCGAAACGGGACCCGGCGTCGATCCAGATACCGACTGTGGCAGTTGGGCAGGCGAGATTGGACTCGGTCGCAATTCGGAGGCCATTGGGGAGAGTAGTGACGCGGGTGAGAGGGGCGGCGAGGATGGGGGTATGGTCGACTCGGGCAGGGTAGGGGGAGCTGTACTTGAGAAAGCGAGAGTCGGGTTCTTCAAGCTGCTTGAGTTTGTGTTTGACTTCCTCAGCCAGGCGATCGTAGATCATGGCAGTGGGTGGAGGTGGGGAGAATTTTGATGGGGATGAGGAAGGAGAAAGGGCGACGGCGGCGGAAGTGGAAAAGGTACAGAGCTGGAGGTTTTTAGTGGCGGGCCTCGCTCTTTGATGAGAGCGGCTAGCCAGGGCTAGGAGGTGGCGGATCGCCATGAGCGGAGGTGGCGGTGGGATTGGTGGGTCCTACTAGTACTGCTGGAAGGTTCTATAGGCTTATTTACTGTTGCTTCACAGAGAGAGGGGGAGATGATGACAGCGGATGGCTCAACCATTTCTTTCTTGAACGATGACATGTTCTAGTTCAAATGTGATACTCCTAGAAACGACGTCGGTTCGCGTTGATTTTTCCTTACTATTTTTATAGGCTTATATGTTGTGTTCTGAAAAAGTGCAAAAAAGATGCCTCTTACGGGATTTTTTTTTTTTTTCAGGAGAAAACTTAACAGCTAGTTTGGATGGAAAGAAGCAATAGATGGAAAAGAAAGGATGTGATGAAAATTTTAACTTTCTCACGTTTGAGAGTTTCTCTGGAAAAGAAAGCAAAGGAGCCTTCTCAATCCCACGAGTTTTCTGCCCAAAATTGGGTGGAAATGGTAGAAAAGAAAAAAATATTGTATAAATTTTTATAATATGACACTTTTATCCCTACAAAGTTTGTAAGGTAGAATTAAATTTCTAATGAGTCATAGTTTCTTTCATTTCCTTTTGAACTTTCCAAACAATACCAAACAAAAAATTTCATCATATCTTCGTTTCTTTTCTTTTTTCACCCAACATTTTCTTTATTTTTTTTTCTTTTCTATCCTAAAACTCCCAAACTAGCCGTTACAGTAGCATTTTATGACTTAAATGTTGAATTTGACATTTAGTAAAAAATTCAATCGAGCTCTCTGTAAAACAATTAAGTACAACGTATTTGTTGAAAGCTAAAATATTTCTTTGGGGCCAGAGGAAAGAGGAAAGGAGAGGCCCAAAACTTTTCAACCCAAGCAAACTATGCTCAAGATATTTGGGCCAGGACTACCCAGAGCAATGGGCTGAAAGCCTGAATCCAAGTCTTTTAAACCCCTATATAATATAAGTCTCCCTACCAGAATTGCAGTAAAACCCTAGCGTGTCGAGAGTCTCAGTGATCTGTTTTTTGGGTGTGCACCAGGGGCAGAGAAGGGAAGAGGGGCGACTCGATTCAATTTGAGAATGGCGACGCCGAGAACAGTGAAGGACGTGTCTCCTCACGACTTCGTGAAGGCTTATGCCGCTCATCTTAGGCGATCTGGAAAGGTGATCTCCCACTTCCATTATCTATCTCTGTAGTTTTATTTTGGCGCTTTTTGATTTCGAGATAAAATATTGGAGAGACATCTTTTATGAACGATTACTGAATTTTATAAATGATTACTTAAAAAAACGAGAGAGGTTGAGGGCAAAATCTCTAGTAGTAGAAGATAGGTTGCTGAAAGTATTTTCCGCAAAGAAAATGTTTTTATTGATGAACCAAAATTGTATCCAGATCCTAACTTGTAGTATGATTTTCTTTTATGGATATGATTGTGGTTGGGCAGATGGAACTTCCCCACTGGGTCGATATTGTGAAGACTGGTACACTCAAGGAACTTGCTCCATATGACCCTGATTGGTACTACATCAGAGCCGGTATCCTACCATCCCTTTTCCCCTTTCTTCTGTTTCTTTTCTCTGCTAACTTACACATTATCATATACACTTTTGATAGGTTTTTGTTTCTGAGTCATTCAGCAGTTATGGTTTATTATTATATGATCGTATGATGGTCCTATCCTTTGCGGCCCACAATTTTCTTATATTTTGTTGGTACTACTACAGCTTCCATGGCTAGGAAAATTTATTTGAGACAAGGCCTTGGGGTTGGTGCCTTCAGGAGGATTTATGGTGGAAGCAAGAGGAATGGAAGTCGTCCCCCTCATTTTGGTAAAAGCAGTGGGGCTATTGCTCGTCACATTCTTCAGCAGCTGCAAAATATGAATATTGTTGATATGGAGCCTAAAGGGTGAGATTTTAGTTATCTTTCTTGTGCCTTCTTTTTGCCTGATTTAGTCTACTGGATGGATAAATATGTGGTGGATGGTGTTTGTTAATTTGTCTCGAGAACTGCATATAGACATTGCTTATGCGGAACACCTCAATAAATTTTGACCACATCATACCCCTGTTATGTATGGGTTTAACTTTTAAGGTTGTGGTTTAATTGAGCAATCCATTGTTCTCTGATTATAAATTCTATACACGCTCCTTGTGTTTCAGCGGAAGAAGAATAACATCCACTGGACAAAGAGACCTTGATCAAGTTGCTGGCCGCATTGTTGTTGCACCTTGATTTGATGAATTCATGAGCTTTCCTGCTTTGTCTGTCAATTTTGATAATATCTAGGCTCATTTTATGTTTACATTTTGCCCCTTTGCCTGAAGCTTGTGGAAGAGATATCCTTGAGAATGTTTATTTGACAATTTTATTTTTAATCTTAGATGCTGAGTATTTCATTGTTGATTTGTACTCTGGTTGTTATCATTAATGCGGTTCAAGTATTTAGTTTTTGTTTTGGTTTACTGTGCTAAATATTATCGAGTGATAATGAATTCGTGGTCAATTGACTTCTTTTTTTTTTTTGTTGAAAAGTACTTATTTTTATGGGAATTTGAAAATACATGTAAATCTTTTTACTTTATACTTTGAATTGCTTCAAACGACTAGGATTTTACACTTAAGCTTGGTGGTATAGAATGTACCAAATCGAGCCACTATGTAATGCAAGTCTGTTCCATGTCGGCTTGTTACCAACCAAATCTCTAAAATGTGAAAGAAAACATGTTAACGGAGTATTCCATCTGCCGTTCATCGTCCTGTGCGACTGAATAAAGTAATAACAAGAACTTATTTCTTGTCACATGAAAGAGGGATATTAGTCAGTCTTTCTATCAGTTATTTACAAGGAGAATTGCACATCAAAAACAATAATTACACGTCAAAAGCAACTTGCGGAACTGATTAATCCTTCTCTTATCATAACGGAACTGATTAATGCTTCTCTTATCATAACAGATGGAGTAATTAAAAAATACTAAGTTTGGTTCGACAAAAGAATAAACAACATGCTTTTTTGTATCTCTTATTTTTGATGGAGTAAAACAGAATCCGGATTTGGTGAAATATTTGTACTAGTGATCTGGGACTTAATCACATATGAGAAGATGGTCACAGCTTATTATGAGTACCCTTGCACATTTAGGAAGACAAGGTTGGCAGCTGGACTGCTGAACTACTGAAGTTGATAAAAACAAGGGGAGAAAGGTAAATACTAATAACAATTTCAAAATTTCATTAACATGGCATGCCATCGTGCCAGAAAACATATCATCATGCTGTTCGGCAAAATTCTGACAATTTTATTTCTGTCATATACAAAATAACAAAAGAATATGAAAAGTCAATGGAAAATTGGTAGTAGGAACTTCAGGGTTTGCCATCCAAAAGCTCATTGCAGCTCTGTGCATAGCTCGTTCCAGGACATGCAACATTTGATCTTCTTTTGTTGCGGTAAATGGAACTTCGGTTCTCTTGGTATGGTCGGGTGCTTCATTGACCTATCAGAAATCAAAACGAAGATGGAACTTTTGGTGATATATAAACTTATTTTCTAGCTAACACATGTACAAGATATTTGATTTGCAAAATTATGGGGGACAAACGCTACCTTCTAGGTATGAAAGGTCTGTCAAAGTAGGGCATTGGCTGAGCTTTAGGAATAAGTTCCTTTCTAAGCCTTCTAAGCTCCTCTTCCTCTGCCAACTACATTTGACAACGAACTTGTGTTAACTATTAATTAACAAAAAGAAGATAAACCAATATTCTGTATCAAATTTTACCTTCTGCTGCCTCTCCCTTTCCATTTTATATTGTTCAATAAGGCTTAACTTTTCTGCCACCTGATGCACACACATAAGAAAATTTAAGGTCACCTAAAGCGATCATAGTACACGGCTGCAGAAAAGATTACAGAAAAACTATTATGGAGTCAAGTTTTTCAGTATTAAGGCTGAAAAACAGGAAAAGAAAAAGACAAACCATGGAGAAAAATCAGCAAAACAAAGACAACAGTTTGCATTTAAAGAGAACAGAGAACACAACTAAAATATGAACCAGTTTGCACTCTGATGTTTCATGTGTTTTGCTTAAATAGAATTTATCTGCATTCTAAAACATGTTCTCTGCAATTCAGCAATATAAAGCACTCATCAAATCAGTATGACTGAAAATAAGTCTATCTCCCTTGTGAAAACTAATTAAGCTACTAGGACAATTAAAAAGAAAAGAAAAAGAAAACCTGCCTGATGATCGAATTCAGCACGTTCCACAGCCCTGATGTCACTGTGCAGCACTAAATCAAGTGGTCTGGTACTCTCTTTAACTGGAGGTTTCGCCAAATACTGTCATAGCAGAAGCCAAATATAAGGACCCTATACTTTCTTAGATAAAAACCAAAGCACAAGGTCTGCCATGAAAACTAATTAACACAAAGCATGACAATGAGGCACTGGGGTGTGAATGTTGATCCATAAGCAGAGTACCACAACAATTAATTGGGCTTAATGGGAGACAATTTCTTTCAAAACTCTCAACTGAGAGAACTCCAAAATTCTTGCAGTCTTTCAGTGGTAATTTTGGGACTATGAGCTTGCCTGAGATATGATTTGACACATTCCACAACAGATTCCAACAGGGGAATCATCTTAGACTAAGATCTTCTTTGAACACTTCAGAAAAAGAAAAGAAAAGGACAATAGGTTAATTTTTTCCTGGATATTGGGCCTACCTCTGGTTCATCTGTCGTCCAAGGAAGACCTTGTGCAATTGGTATCCGCTGCTTCTCCTCTTCCTCCATCATTTGTTTGACTTTTTTGAAGAATTCCTCCTGTTTATAACTTCCTCTTTGCTGCATGAAAGTCAATTGCCATCACTTGACTATGAGGTGAAGTTAAAATGTTATTCCATGAGACAGTTCTTATGAGAGGAAACGGGTAGACATTTTCCCATGGCATTTGAAAAATTAACAAAGACGAGACAATTGGAAAGCCGCGCATATTTTGCAGTCCTCATATAAGCAAACTAAACATCAAAGTTGAAAATAAAAAGAATTTGAATGTGTTAGAAACAATTGTTGTAAGTATATTTAAATAAAATAAAAGGAATAACTAACAGCCTTCAACCAAACCACTCCCCCCCCCCCCCCCCCAAAACCCAAACAACTGGAATAGGTAACAAAAACAATCATATGCACATAAAGATCTACATATGCAACGCAAGCAACCATAAAACTTCAGAGGTGGTGGTAATAATGTAACACATACCTCTGTTCTAAGATTGAATGGTTTCTGGGAGGTTGCTTTCAGCTGCTTTCGCTTCCAATGTCTTCTAGCAAATGTCCTTGATGACTCAGCACTCTGGGCAAGGAAAATACACATGATTTTCCCACCAAACATACAATTAATATTCATCTTAATTAACGAATCAGATTAAAATCCTTACATTTCTTCGGCTTCTTCGACCGCCATCAGAATTCCTGCTTGAAATGCTAAAGCCAGCAAAAAATCCCAAAAAAAAAGAGAACCAGCAAGTTAACCCAATAAAAACAAAGCAATTTAAAATAAATCAATCTAATTCACATCACCAACCTCCCTTGGCTGCTGTCTAAAGAAGACGAAACACGTAAATCCAAGCCTAAACTCTCTGAAGTGAGTACAAAATCAGATGGGCAGAATGAAGATGAAGAGACTTGTGTTTCAGGTACCATTGGAGGTTGCAAACCCGGCAATGCCCATTTTATTCCTGTCTTTGTATCCTCAATCTCTTTCTCGTCCTTCTCCTCAGAATCAGTTGTTTTTGGGATTGACAAAAGCTTCTCAAAAGCCTTAACCAAATGCAACACTCTTCCAGACCCAGGTTCAGGGACATTATCCCTTGCATTTTCCAACAATTTTTCCCTCCTCCTCTTGATATGAGAATTAGAAGTACGCTTTTCACTAGATCCATCATTTTCATCTTGGGCATGATTATCTTCCAGCCTACTAGTTTCAGAACAGTTATCAAACACGTGATCTTCATATCCATTAACAACTCCATCACCCTCTACCCCTTCTTCAGCTCTTTCACTTTTCCTTAACTCGTTCTCACCATCACCTTCATAAGCAGTGTTTCCAAGGTTCTTGAAAAACTTTTCCTGCGAAGCCCTGAGAGTCTCGTAAGCGACACAGAGACACTTAGGTCCTTTATTATTGCACTTACACTCCACCATCACAGCCGCCGTTGACGGGCTCATTTTCTCTCTCTTTGAATTCTTCTTCGCCACCACGAACTTCCTGTCGCGAATCTTGTTCTTGTTTGGAGGCGAAACCATCGGGTTGCTTTTCTTGGTTGCTGATTTTTGGGATTTTGATGCAGATTTGATAAGTGGAGAGTTAGACGATTTCAGACCAGGGCTCGTCAAATTGGGATTGAAATTCTCTGAATTTCTTGAAAACTCATCCATCTTTGATCGGCTTGATTTGGGATCTTTAACAGGGGTGGTGGTCACTGCTCCGGCTGTCTTCGCCTTCGAATCCATCGGAAAATTCGCCGGAAAATGTTTAATGCTACTGGGGTTTTGCAGAGAAAATGGGAGTGAAGAAATTGGAAGGGAGATTATGCGAAGGTTGAGTGAATTGTGGGAGTGATTCTTGCACTCATTGATGATGAAAAATCAGCGAAATTGGAGGAGGGGATAATAAAGGAACGTTGCGCTTCGGCCGCTCTTGTAACGGCTAGTTTTTTGTGGGCTTTGTTTTGGAGCCTTTGATAAATCTGTTTAAACTTTATAGCGGAACCTAAACCGTTGGATTTAGCTGATCATGAGGCTGATGGGGCTATGAATCCGATTACCGTTAAAGACTACGCTGATCATGGACCACTGGGCTACAATATACCCGATTTAATTGACTTGGGCTATATTTTAAAGCTGGGCTTGTGACAACACTGTTTGGATTTTCAGAATGTTTTGGGCCTGGCCTGGTGATGGATGGAGAATATTCTACTAAAATAGGGACCCACTTCAGTCTATGGTATCTGCTATTGGAAAAGTATACAATACACCACGTGCATTGCCACGTGGTGTACTAGAACCAATAATTTATCGTCATGTGGCAATGGTGGGTCATACTTTGTATTATTTGGCGATGTGTGATTGGTTCTAGTGCACCACGTGACACGCCACGTGGTGCGCATGGTGCACGCAATACTTACTGATCTGCTATTGGAAGCTGTAATTTGATGGGATAATTATTTTCTTTGACTAGAAATTGTTGGGATTGTTTTGTGATTGAGAGTGATGATTGAACTGACTAACATTTTTGTTTCTATCATTTATTTGGAATGTAATGATTTGGTCTTCTCTTGGATCTCACTCAAACTTTGTTGAACCAACAAGCATTTTGATTCTTAAACTTCAAGGAATTCATACAATTGTTTATATGCAATTCATGTGTTAAGGTAAACTCTTGTATTATTATTGCTCAATTGAACATGAATCATGCTCATTGCTCGTTGATTCTTGTTTTTGAAGGGTCCACTTTACCCTTTTTCCCCCTTGAATTTAGCTTTTCCAAATTTCCTTTTAATAATAAATGGTTAAAATGAGTATTTCCTTTCATATTAAACATTTGAAAAATGTTATTTGTGTTGATTAGATGGTGCATTTATTAAAATTAAAAGTAGAAAAGACAATGAATTTGCATGGTTGCTATGTAATTATTTTAGCATCTGAAATGAAAAAAAATAAAGAAAAGAATATTCCATATTTATTTTACCACCCATAAAAGTGTCGGTGAAAGCACATGTCCCACGTGGAGAACTAGCATTAATTAAGAAGCTTAATTTCCATAAACTGATTAATGCCTATTGATTTGATTATTAAACCTACTGTGTTGGGGAGTTTATGAATTTCGAGTAGAGAAGTTTGAGCCTACGAGGAAACTGACCTTCGTTTATACCTTAAATATCTGCATCTCACGTTGCTTTCGTAGATTATCCTTAATTTGCAAAATTCATTGATGTCCATAGATATTTATTTAACGTATATGGGATCATATAGGCATGTAGGCACAAATATGTACTAGTGTTGATGAATAATTGAATATTATGAATTTCACATGTTTCTTGATGAAAGCCTCTTGCGTTAACTAAGGTAAAGTCATTAAAATGAAAGATTTTCATATATTTGAAAATGCTAACATTATCAAATACTTGCACAAAATTTGATGTGTGATTATAGCTATTTGATAGTTCAAGATATTTTTAATACAATGCCATCCATTAGTTCTAAATTAATCGATAGCTTATATATCACAAGATTGTTAGTATTTTCGTCCATTTTTATAGTTCAATGTAAATTTGCAAATAATCTTTTCCCTTCATGCTTCTTCTATTTTTATATCGTCTTTTTTTTTTTTATTTTGAGAAAAAGAAGAGTCACACTGATTAGATTTAATCTTACTCAAAATGGAATGTTGTTGATTTAAGCATGTTACAAGCCTTTTGTCAATCTATTGATTTATGCACGTAACCTCTTAGCGTGCCTCATGTACAGGGTTAGCCGGAAAAAAAAAAAAAAACTCTTTAGCGTGTAGTAAAAATCAAACTTATTTAACCAATTAATTGCTCAAAAAATAAATAACTAATTAAAATTTCCTCAACAGCTTCTATTGAAAAAAGACAAACAATGTGCTAATACGCAGAGAATAAAGTTCACAATTAATAAAAAAAACCAAAAGAAATAATTGATTTCCCATTTAATAAAGCAACAACTATAATGGAGGAAGTCAACCCTGATGGGAAGGAAGGAAAGTAGAAACAAACCAAGGGGTTGATGATATTCCAAGCGATTTATTCCCTTGGTGCAGCTCACCGTCAGAAAAGTCGTCCTGACAGTGGTACATCACACATCAAAACGCGTATCGGAAGAATATATATACTACTGTTACTACTACTAGGGGAATATTTCCGATTCCATTTTATCCACTCTTTCACCACCACCATTGTATTAACGTTTTATGTATTAATAGTATAAAGATTTATTTATATAACGAATTTAAAATAATATTACATGTACAATAATAAGATTTCAAACGTCCATATGAGTAGATTTACAGGCATGCTACGTGCAAAATAAAATTTCAAATATCACTGTAAATGATATGTCACAAATCTAATTCAAATCGTGTAAATAAACTATTGATGTATACAATAAATTAATCTCTCCGTGCTTCAAATTCACTCACCTGAAAAGCACGTCGTTCTATTATTATGTATATTAATTCATGATATTTTTAAAAAATCATAAAATTTGTAAATTGTTTTAATAAATAAATATACAAATTAATACACGTGATAACTGTATATCAATGAGTTGGATCAGAGGATTTGAGTCGATGCCACCACTGTTTTCGTCGTGATTATTTATGCTTCCTTCACTGCCGGATTTAGAAAGCCAACTAATTTTAGTTACTCCACTAAATAATTAATTTTTTTAATACTCCTAGCCACCAACCGTGTGCTGGCAATTCATACAATTCAGCTGGGAAAAGTAAATTCCTGATTTTACCCATGGTTTTGGTGTGTGTAGAAGGACTCGCTGAGCTGTCAACCTCGAAAGGTTAAAAAAGGAATAAAATTAATCCTCCGAAGCCCAAAAGGGTAGATCTTGGATCCGCTCAACGACTATAAAACCGGCTGCCCGCTCTCTTTGCTTTCATATACACATATAACACATTCTCTCACTCCTCCTCAGATCTCTCTCTCTCCCTGTCTCTTACAAAGTTATCAAAAGAGGTATTTACAATTTTCATCATTGCATTTTATGCAATTTAGCTACTTGACCATTACTGTTGTTATTTTTGTTGTTTGAGTATGTTTCGGATTGAATATGTTCGGTTGTTTTTATTTAGTTTTGGTCAAGTGAAGGTTGAGGTTGATCTCTTACTTTTTTTTCTTGAATTTGATGTTAATTGCTTCAATTTTCGTTAGATCTATCAGCATTTTAGACTATTTTGTTTTTGATCTGAAGCCTCTTCTGTTTAGAGAATGATTTAGCTGCCATTAGTGATTTCCGCAGCAATAATGAGCTTCGTGGTTAATTGACTTTTGTTTTGTGCATGAATTAAGGTGGATCTGTTCTGATTTCTGGTGATTAAGCTTTGTTGATTAGAATAATCAATTTGTTGTTCTTGTTTAAACTGCGGATATTTTCTTTAGCACAACGACTGGATCTTTAGCTCTTGGGGCTGGTGTCTGATCGCCAATAATTGTTTCAACTAGATTGGTCAATTAGTTGGAAAATGTGTTTCCAAAAAGTTTAATTGGTGTTGCCATTTCTTTTACTTCCTAATATTAAATCCTGAAATTTTTTTTCCTAGCTGCAATAGCGATAAAAGTATCTTGATCTGGCATTGCCACATATTTTTCCTAAACTCTTTTCTTCTATCAAGTTTGTGATATTAAAGATTGGCTAGATTATGTCACATAGCCATGGCCCATTCCATGTGACATATGATGACACTCTTTAGCATTGTCAAGATTGTATCTACGATTAGGTGTTTCTGGACCTGTACATTTCGACCATACTTGTAATGCAATTTTTCTTATTGTCATGCTTTAATGCTATGATAAATACTTCTAGCTCTTTCCAAATGACCTCTAGTTGTTCCTCAACTATTTGGACGTGATTTTGTACCTATGAAGCTCACATAAGGAATGTATTATATTTCACACTCCTAGATTGCAAAAGAAGAGGAACCATGGTGAAGGTTTGCTGTATTGGAGCTGGATACGTTGGAGGGCCCACTATGGCCGTCATAGCACTCAAGTGCCCAAATGTTGAAGTGGCTGTTGTTGATATTTCTGCTTCCTCGAATTAATGCCTGGAACAGTGACCAGCTTCCCATTTACGAGCCAGGTCTTGATGAAGTGGTGAAGGCATGTCCGTGGCAGGAATCTCTTCTTTAGCACAGATGTGGAGAAACATGTCTGCTGAAGGCTGATATAGTCTTTGTTTCTGTCAACACTCCCACCAAGACCAGAGGTCTTGGAGCATGGCAAAGCTGCAGATCTAACATACTGGGAGAGTGCAGCCCGCATGATTGCTGATGTCTCAAAATCTGACTAAAATTGTTGTTGAGAAATCAACCTGTTCCAGTCAAGACTGCTGAGGCCATTGAAAAAATTTTAACGCACAACAGCAAAGGAATTAACTTCCAGATCCTCTCAAATCCAGAATTTCTTGCAGAGGGAACTGCAATTCAGGATCTTTTCAAGCCCTGATAGAGGTCCTTATTGGAGGCAGGGAAACCCCAGGAGGCCAGAAGGCCTATTCAAGTACTAAAAGATGTTTATGCTCAGTGGGTCCCCTGAAGATTGCATCATCACCACCAATTTATGGTCTGCTGAGCTCTCAAAGCTTGCTGCTAAATGCATTTCTCGCTCAGAGAATCTCATCTGTTAATGCTATGTCAGCTCTCTGTGAGGCCTACTGGGGCAGATGTTACACAGGTTTCATATGCGGTTGGTAAAGACACTAAGAATTGGTCCCAAGTTCCTTAATGCTAGTGTTGGTTTTGGAGGGTCTTGCTTCCAGAAGGACATTCTGAACCTGGTTTACATTTGTGAGTGCAATGGCCTTCCTGAGGTGGCAGAATACTGGAAGCAAGTGATCAAGATTAATGATTATCAGAAGAGTCGATTTGTTAACCGTTTGGTTTCCTCTATGTTTAACACAGTTAGCAAACAAGAAAATTGCTGTCTTAGGCTTTGCTTTTAAGAAAGATACCTGGCGATACTAAGAGAGACCCCAGCTATTGACGTCTGCAAGGGGCTTCTGGGTGACAAAGCGAGGTTGAGCATATATGACCCACAAGTCACTGAGGATCAAATCCAGAGAGACCTTACCATGAACAAGTTTGACTGGGATCATCCCCTGCACCTCCAGCCGATGAGTCCCTACCACTGTCAAGCAAGTCAGTGTAGTCTGGGATGCCTATGAGGCAACCAAGGATGCCCATGGTGTATGCATTCTCACAGAATGGGATGAGTTTAAGACTCTTGATTACCAGAGGATATATGACAACATGCAGAAACCAGCTTTTATCTTTGATGGTAGGAACAGTCGTCAATGTGGATAAGCTGAGGGAGATTGGGTTTATTGTGTATTCAATTGGAAAGCCATTGGATGCCTGGCTTAAGGACATGCCTGCTGTTGCTTAGAATGCAGTCATTGATCTTGTGGCTTGTACCAGGATCAGAGAAAATAGACACGCAGCAGTCATCTGGATTCATTAGCTAATTTTTTCATATAATCAGTTTCTGATCTTTACACGTTTTCTTTTGTAGTCAGAGGGACCTTTGGTGTCGCTATCTGCTTTTGAGCAAGAAGCTTTAAAATTACCATTACATTAGATTGATGATACTACCATTTTGCTGTTACCTGTAAGGACCTGATTTCTTCTTTGTTTGGTTTATAAAAATATTACAAGTTCCAGATGCCACTTTTTTTTTTTTAAATTCATTATTAGTTAAAAAGTTAGCAGTCTATTTGGTGTCCAGGGCAATATTTTTTTTTCTGCTCGAACTTACTGTTTTACATCCTACAACATTACTGTTAACCTGATATCACTGAGTGGTTAATTTTCCGCTGTCAAAGCATTTTCGGATGAATGATATTTTAGTCTTATTTTTTTGTGTAATAGAAACTGGATGTAAAATTTGTCAGCTGTGGGATTTCATGCTCTGCTGTTGTGTTAGAAAAGTACACTTCGTCTTGTGGCATTGAATGGTTGGTTTTCCGAAAGTGTTGATAATCGCATTAGAATTTTGGAGGTTTCATATTTAACCTCTCAACTTAATATACAAGCTTTTAAGACAGCAGAGACCGGAATAGACTGGGGGAGAACAGGAGGCCCTATCTTTTGAAAACAGAGTTTCACTTACTGGAGCAGTATTATTACAATGTTTAATTGAATTTTTGAAGGATCAATTCAGTTCAGGAAGGAGGACATAGCCCGATGGTTATTCAATTTTGCATGATTTAACTCTATGAGATGATATCCTTGATTCTCCCTTGCCTTTTTCTTGCATTTAAGAGGTTTGGTTCATCATTTTTTGGTATCATACTACAGCTTCATTCCAGTTATGCTATAAATTTTATGTAGGAACTATACTGTGCTAATTTTTTTAAAATTTCACTCTTACTATTTACACTGATTATTAGCATGTTAAGAGGTCTGTTTTCTATATTTTCCGTTTACCATAGAAGGAGAGATGAAAACAATGAATTCATTGAAATTTGAACTCCACAAAAAAAAAAAAAAAAAAAAAAAAGAGGAAGAAAGAAAGTAGTTGGGGTTCAGTTCCGGGTGCTGTTTCACATGCACAGAGGAAATGATTGCCCCTCTCCCTATAAAATAAAAAATAAAAAAATAGAATTACCCATCCGCCTGCTATATATTTTATCGCACGCAATCCCATTATGGGGAGGGCTGGGTCCAATTTTCTCTTTTCAGTTCAGTTTTTCTTGGGCTTACAGTTACACGTTGCCAAGCTTAATTTATCACTCTCCCAGAACCACAATTTGCTTTGACAAGTCCAATCAAACGGATTACGGTCAGTTTAAACTTTAAATTGTTCACTCCTGGAGGCGTTGTTCTAACTCTGTTTCACAATCACGCCTTTGCTCTGAAAGATCTTAGATTTATTTTATATTTTTGTTGTGTAAATAAGACCTCTAATCTCTTGTGCTTCTCTTTAAGCATGTATTTTGAGCTATTCCAGACTCATGCTCTAAAAATGGCCACCATCGAAAGCGCGATCGCTAAACTCAATATCCGCTTCCAAATATTGCAGGGAAAAAAAAAAAAGTTACAAAACCTGTCCCATTTAATTAGTTCCTGCCTAGCACTAGGAGCTCCATTGCCTCATCTGAACCAAATGCACAATTGTCTGCTTGCTTGTTAATGGTACGCTTTATCTTCTAATACGATTACGGAAAACTAAAGTTCTGTAATTACTGATTGCTATGTGTGAAGATATGTCACTAATGTACAAGTGAAATCATGATATGCACTCATTTCCAATTTGAGCAGGGCCAAAAAGGATTACAGGAGGGACCAGTTTCAGTGATGAATAGTTCAGTCCGTTAGTTCATTCCGTTTTTACTAAACCAAGAATTAGAAAATGAGAACACGTAAGAAGGGAAATCAATTAGCTTCTTCAACGTTTGGGGCAAAGAAAAACTATTCAATGTGATTTTCATACCCAGGCAAACAACAACTTTATTAACCAAATTTTGGCAGTCCCAATTGTTGAGTTTGTCTTCCGTCTCATTTAATACAATCTGCCATGTCTTCACCACAAAGTCCACTGTCTCCCCAGTCCATACCAAAACTCTATAAAATCCATCTATTTCCAAAACATTTTTCTTTTCCTTCTACTAACAAAGTCAGAGGAGTATTGGTGCAAAAAATTGTCAACTGGTAAATTGTAGTATTTACCATAAGGAGCAGAACCCCATATGTTTGATATCCCCATTAATCCCTTCAAAGACAAAAATAAATGAGACAAGGATCAGCACAATCGATTCAGTTGTTGTATTTACACCTTCCCCCAAAAAACCAACTCTCAGAGACAAATATTTATACGGGCCAAAACACATACAGTCCAACGTGTCATATATTTCCATGCAAGGCCTCCACCTACTAAATATAAATAGTGGGATGTGGCCTAAAGGCAACACACCAGCACGAGCGAGAGTTTCTTTGTCTTTGTGGGTGCGTTTGAGATTTGAGATTGAGTGAAGGAGAGAGGAGAGAAGTCAATTAGTTTGCGCCTCTTTACTTGTTTCTTGGGTAAATGAAGAGCCTAAGATAAAAGAGTTAGAACTTAGACCTCGCTTATAATATTAGGAGGGTTTTGAGTCATCTGATCTTAATCCTTTTTCCTGAATGCTCAGGAATCTTGCTATGGGTTTTTCGGTTATTACTTGAGCATTTCAAAGTACGCTCCTTTTGATCTAAGGGAGCTTGTTGCTCATCATTTTTTTTTCTGTTTTCTGTAAATCTTGGAGTTTTCTGATCTGGGATTCATTTGATTCCTCTGTTTTCACTGAATACTTAAGCTTTTCATTGAATTGCAATAAACAAAACAGAGCAAAATTTGAGTTTTCTTGAAGCTTCTTGAGGTGGGATTCTTGTTGTTGGATCAAATCATTTGATTTTGCTTGCCAATTGAATGATGGAACAAGTTCAAGAACAGAAGTTTGTATGCAAGTTTTGTAACAAGTGTTGCTTCAGTGGGAAGTCATTAGGGGGTCACATGAGGTGTCACCTAGCCTTGATTTCTGCTGCTAAAAAGGAAAAAGTGAAAGCTGACATCAAAATGGGTTCTGGAGACGGTGATGATGATCAACATGATGATGATTACTGGCTTGAAGAGGATTCCATCAATTCTTGCAGGGTTTCAGCAGAGCAATCCAACAATAGTTTGATTAAAGTAAAGGTTGAGAACCAGAGCAGCATGACTTTTAGAAGTGATGATCAAGATCAAGACAGCTATGGCCTAAGAGAAAACCCCAAGAAATCTTGGAAGGCTTCTGATTTGAGGGCTTGTCATGCTCCAAGAAAAGGAAATCTTTGTAAAGAATGTGGCAAATGGTTTCCCTCATCAAGAGCTCTGGCAGGTCACATGCGGACTCATTCTGGGAAATTTAAAGATCAAACAATTTGCAAGAAATGCGGTAAAGGATTTGATTCAATGAGAGCAATGTTTGGTCATATGAAAAGCCACTCTAAAAGATCCAGGGTCTCCTCTGAATCTGTAAATGTATTATCAGATTTTGACATTGTCTATCCAAAAAAGAAGAGATCAGTAATAAGGCACAAATTTAGTCAAAATTTCCCTTTTTCCATTGAAAATATATCATCATCTGTTAATGAGTTTGACGAAGTAGAAGATGCTGCTATGTGCTTGATGATGTTATCATGGGGTGTCACGAATTGGGATGGATATAATTGCCCTCTTGATTGTACCGATAATGCTACCTCAGTAGATTTTGAGGCCAAGTCATTTCCACACCACAAGGGAATGGCTAATATTGATGGAGATGATTTTGTATGTAATCATCCTGATGAGATCTGTAAAACAGAGAAGCCAACAGAGGACCTAGATTCTTGGCTTTGTGGGTCAGGTAATTCTATTTCTAAGCAGAATGTATCTGAATTCAATGACTATTTAGGCTCTGAATTTGCCTGTGGGGATGACAAGAAAGCTGAATTGGAAATTTGTGTCGATGAGCATCTCTGCAATGGAGAATCTAAGAAGTCTAGGCATGTTGATGTATCTGTTGTTGAGGTGGATGAAACCAAGATAAAAAAAGGATTTGATTCAGCTGGAGTAGAACTGTTGGATGATCAGAGTAAGGTCGACATGGATCAAAAAGATTTGCAGTTGTTGGATCCTAATCCGTGCAAGAAAGTGAAGTTAAATGCTCATAATCCAGAATTAGAGCAAAATTCTTCTGATGTAGAAAAATATCATGAGACAGTTGTTGAAATCTTCACGGATTCTGAGAAGAAGCGTGAGTTCAAATGTAGGATCTGCAATATGATCTTCAGCTCGCATCAAGCACTAGGAGGCCACAGCAATAGGCATAAGATACTTGGTGGTTGCTCTGGTTCACGTACAGAGATTAGCCATTTGTCTGATATTGAGTGCAATGATACTTCAACCGAGACTGTTAGTGGTGGAGTGATCATGGAAGATTTTGAGTTAACTAAAAGCAAGGACCATGAGTGTCCTATATGCTTCAAGGTTTTTCCTACAGGCCAAGCTCTGGGTGGTCACAAGAGGGCTCATTATGTTGGTTCCAGTGAAAGCAGAATCAAAGAGACTACATTTGTAAGTCAGGAGCTTAAAGATGTTCAAAATATCCTTGATCTGAATCTCTCAGTTATGGCCCATCAAGGGGTCAGAGATGGTGATGTTGGCCTCAAATTATGGTGGGTTGGAAGTGGTCATGAGCCTGAACCCCTGGTGATTTCTAACTGAGATTTACTGCAACTTACTTGGGGTTAAATATATCTAAGATGGATTTAACTCATGATCTAAAACAAAGCAAAAGAATGTATCTTTAATTCAAGGTTCAGGCTAGTCTTGGTGGTAGATTGTGAAACGGTGTTATTCTCAGTTAGAGTTGGTAATTTTTCTGTATTGATTTCTTCTTTTCTTTTGTTAATCAACAGAAACTCTGAATTGCTAATATGTCACAGCTCATATGTTCATATATTCAATTTAACGATTTCGGCATTATAAATTGTCGTTGACGGTTTTTTTGTTTTCTTGTTTTTCCAATCCCCCACTTGTGCCTCATTTTCACAAAGCAACAAAAATGCCTGATCAAAAGTCTCTTGACTATGTTTTTTTTCCTTCGTAAGGGTTGTCTTTATTTCTTGAGAATAGTTGTAAGCCATGCTATTGACGTTTTCTCAATGTTGAGGACACATGTAGTCCAATTACTGTGCATTTTGTTAAAATAGATGGATAGGGAGTCATTAATCTGTTCAGTTAGTTGGGAGAAATCACGCTTGACGTTTCTCCAAGCAATATTAAAATGCACAAAAGATGGCATCTGAGTTTAAGGTGGTTGTTTAGTCACCTACCATATTACATAAACGCGACAACTATTCAAGTGCCGAGTCTTTTTCCCTACTATAGTTGAAAAATTATAGAACGTAATGGATCTCTTGATGGTCTTTCTGCCTATGTAAAGTTTTAAAATCAGTAGATCTTTCCTGTCCCATCTATCTTTTCCCTTTTGCCCTTTAATGGATAACTTACATATTTAGTCTGGCCTGGACTTTGATGGTTGAGAGGACATTTTTAAACATAGACTTTGCCCCCAAAGTCCTTGCACTTGGCAGTGACATTTTGTTTTGTATATGCTACTTGTAGATTAACCAATTAGGCAACAAGCTCCGTGAAAGGAAAAACTACTTTTTTTCTTTTTCTTTTTTTTTTTAAATTTCTTTAAGGGGAGAAGGGGAGCTTGGCTTCCTAAAAATAACTAAAAAGTAGTGATTGGATTACCATATTATGAGACTAATATGAAGTTCTTAATTTAGTGGTCCAAAGAATCTCTACTTTTAGATCCTCACAATTGTACAGAAAAAGATTAGCTTGACAAATGATCCGCCCTGAGAGATTTATGTCAATGGGCTGGTGATCATGGTTTCGAGGAGTTCAATAGCAAAACTCCTCTCCCTCTTCTCCTTAAAGAAGACACTGGAAACAACATAGCTAATATAGTCAGGCAGCCGGCCATCTCATGTTTCTACGCTTGGCTCTTAAGTAGGTATTTTGTGCAGTTATCTAGTGTGTGATTTGCCATTTCTAACAGCTAAGCAGTAGGTGGTCCTTGCTGCATTATTGGAAGATTTACTATGTTAAAGCATCTTCTTCTATGAATGACAAAAAGATCCTACGATAGTCATGCCGCAATATCTGCTCTCTCAAGTTCGCTTCTCCTCTATAGCCAAAGTTCTTACCTTATATCTATCTATTCTCTATTTAAAAGTATGGTGAGTCTTGGAGTCTTTGCACTTATAGTGTTAGTTTTCAAATATGCCTAAAATACCCTCATGTGCTACTTTATCATATTAATTGTGTTCTAATTGTAGTAGAGTTACAAACTCTTTACATTCCTTTGTGAATTTCATTGAATTTAATTTTTGTTGTTAATTTAAAATAAAATAATTTCCCAGACAAAAACCATTTACCTACCCTTCAATTCAATTCTCAAGAAACCAATAATACCAATAAACTTTAACATTTGTTCATAAGTTAGTTGTGACTTTTTAAAAACCAAAGGATGATGATTCGTAAAAATGTCACTATAGATTCTAAGAAAACAAGTAAAGTACTAAATTGTACTAAATTACGTTAATAAAATATAACATAGCTTTAAATTTTATTAAATGATTACAGTATTATGTTTAACAAATAGGTTGTTTCCAAAAATAATATATTGAAATTTGGGCTATGAATAAGCACTCTACTAGCAAGTTCTTTTTTGTCTTTTTTTTTAAATACATCTATGTCAATCTAAAGTTTTGGTGATTGATGAAATAATTCAAAAATAATATATTAAAATTTGGGTTATAAATAAGCACTCCGCTAGCAAGTTTATTTTATTTTATTTTATCCATGACAAGCTAAAGTTCGGTGATTGATGAAATAATTCAAAAAATTGTATAAATTTTTCAAAGTTCAAACAACAAATTACATACTTATCTAAATGGTTCATAACTATTGACTTTAACAATCTATGAAGGATGAAAAAATTTTAGGTACATGTTTTTAATGTAAAATTTAAAATAGATAGAGCACTTATAACAAAAAAATAGTACAAGATGTATGATTTTACAAAACGAAAATGAGAAATAATTCAAAGAGTACTATTAACGTTGACTCATAATTTTATTTGTGAAAGAACCCCTTTTATTTCATTTTTTGAACAAAACTTCTTCGGTTAGACAAGGATTTAAAAAATATAAAAATACGTAACAAACATTTGTAAAGTCGATTTCATAAATGAATACAATAAGATACTAAATGATATACTTGTACAAAAATGGAGTTTTCCATATCAATGATATAAAACAATTTTACTTGATTGCAATGGATCTTTTTTCACATTAAAAAAAATGATTGTTTGCATCATTTAGAAGGCAACTAAGTTAATTTTGTCAAATTCTTTTTAAGTTTTTTTACAACCATGTTAAACGTCTAACACGCAAATGACTATAATTGAAAATTCACCAATCTAAACACACTCATTGAATAAAGAACCTGGATTCTAAATGGGAAAAATATGTATCTTATTTATAACTATATAGTTAAATAAATAATTATTTTTAGAATCTAATATTACACATATTAAACAAAGTTTTTTTCATCAAATTAATAATTACTATTAAGATGTATAGGATTTCAAGTATCCATTTGAGTTGATATATTGATAATACATTATAAAGTAAATAGGTTTTAAGTTTAATCATTAATATTTGTAGAGAAAGAACTTCAAAATATTTTTAACAACATCATTTTGTAAATAAAAAAATTTTAATATAAATTTTTAAGTATAATGATACTTGAACATAAAATAGATTTGAAGTATCATAATGCCAGCTATATATTATTTGCAAAGCTTTAAATAAAAAATTTAAAAGTTTTAAGGTTATGACTTCAAATTCAAACCATAAATTTCAGCAACAATTATTTTAAGAAAAGAATAATAGATAATCAATTTAGCATGGTATTCATAAAATTATATAAATTTTTAGTATCCAAGAAGTATTATATTTTAAAATAAATTTACATTTACATTATCTCAGTTTAAAACTTGCACCTTCCAAACAACTATGTATGCCCGTTTAAATAACCATTAACATGTTTAGAAAAAAGAAGATTTATCCTTTTTTTTTGACTATATACAAATTAATTAAATAAAAAATGCGACTTCATGCAATGTTAGAAAAAGAGTTGTCAATTAGATATTATCTCTTACTTAAGTTCTTTTTATCTTTTATTTTTTAGACTATTGGTGCAATAAAATTTAGATTGAAAAAAGAATGTGACTCTGTCAAATGTACCTATGATGATCAAGAGTCACGAATTTTATTAAGTAAACTCTCCTAAAGTTTATCTTTTGTGTAGTTTTTGAAATTTATCCTTTTTTATTATTAATAAAATAAATTCAATAGAACAAAGATGTGACTTATTTAATATAAGAGGAAGAATTTTGAGTTCAGTCAAACATATTATTTCCTAAATTTTGAGAAGTAACTTACTCTGTGCACCCAAACACATTCAAATAGCATCATCTCACATATTTTAAATTGTTTTAGAAAGGGAAATGTTTACTATTTTAAAAGAAGGCATAATTCATTTTTTTGGTGGTCCAAGAGAATGGAAATTCTTTAACTTAGAAATATTATGAAGTTCTCTTAATGTATCGAGAGGCATGTATATACGCTATTGAAAAAGCCTTTTAAAACCACTTAAAAAGAAGTATTCATACGATCATTGTATGTAAGTTAAGAATTGTTCTTGAATTTTTTGCAAAATACTTCCTAATTTTTCTCTGAGTGGTACAATTTTGAATTGATTGATTAAACATTTTATTCTTTTCTGGACTATATATTTTTCAAAATTTTTTTGGGCATACTCTTCAAAATAAAAATAAAATTCCCATACACTTATGATTCATCTCACGTATTATTACATTATTAAAAATATTTTATAATAATATCACACTGTCAAAACACATATCAAGGATTTTGAAGAGGATGTAGAAGTTGATCTAATATTTTTCAATTCATTCACTTTGTTTCTAATACATTTCTTTATAAAATAATTAAATTTCTCATAACCACAATTTTTTTTTTAAAGAAAGAGGGCATCATATTCATGTGCAACGCACGTGCTTCATCACTAGTGTTTTATAAATGCGTTGATTAATACAAAAATATTTCAAATTTAGATTAAACTGGTTTTTTAATTGTGTTTTCAACAAACATTATAAAGATTCGTTCATTTTGCTCGAGTGCTTGGGTTCTCCAATCCAAGTAAACTCTTGGATCCTTTCAGAGCCCATGTTTAACGTGCGAACCTTGGGCTTAAGATTTGTTGAACCTCTAAAAGACAGCCGGCCATTTACATTAAAGCAATAAATTTCATGCTATTTTCGTTTTGTCCTAGGAAAACCCAACAACAAAAAAAAAAAAAAAAAGAAATTTTTTTTTTCCCCCAAATCCTCAAATCCTCCCAAAATCCTGAATGCAATTAACCCCATGTACAATTATCCCAGAGGGACTGAAATGCAGCAAAACCATCCTCCATTGTTGAACCCTATTAACTCAGCAGTACAGATAGACGTGTATGGTCAACAAAATCTCTACCATAATTCCCATTATTCTGCTTCTGCCTATTATCCCAGCCCCCAATCCCAAAACCCTAACCCTAATCTTGTTCCTAATTACAGTACTAATGGTCTCAATGGGGTTGTAGTTCAACCACCTGGCCTTGATCCGGTAAACCTGCATATTTCTTCTGGGTATGAAGCTCACCAACTGGGCTTGCCGCGCTATACTTATTCCCAGGCTGTTGGCTCTGCCCCTGCGGCCGCCCCTGCTTATTTTCAGGACCCGAATGCTGCTATACTGCCGTATGCACTGAACCTTGCCAGTGTAAGTTTTTTTCTGCTATTTTATTACCTTGGTGGTTGTGGTTTTTTTTTTTTTTTAACGAAAAGTTGATAATTAGCTGCATTTTGGTGAATGATCTTGGTGTTTGGGAAGTGCTTCTTGTGATTGATTTCTGAAAGATCAGATTTTGATTCATTGCTGGTTCTGAATTTGTGAAAATGTTTATTTTCTTGAATTTATTGTTAGCGTATGTAGTCATGGATATGTCGAAGCTACTGTTCTGAAGTAGCATGATCGTTATCAGACAATTTGTATTGGTTCTTTCTTAGCAATTTATTGAGTGCTGCTCAATTTAAAATGGAGATTAAATTACTTTTTCCAAGCACCTGCTTATGCGTCTATTGAATTTTTCTTGTATGAAGTTTTATTGAATTTTTCTTGTATGAAGTTTGAGTGATACAACATACATCACACGAAGGATTCGTTAACTTTTACTGACATTAAGTTACTAATTGGCCGTTCATGAATCTGGAAAGTTGTTTATTAAAAGGAAATGTTAATCTTTTCTTCTAGTGTATCGTATTATGTTTGATTAGCTAATTGCAACTAATAATTTGTTGTATGGGAAATGAGACACAGAATATATGCGGTCAGACCATCAAACACATTTTTGATATGGCTTAAATACAAAAGGAAATGGAATGTTCCCCTCTTGATGAGCTTCCCTTTTCTGAATAACCGTATGCAACGTGTTGTTCATGCTGACCTAAGTCTGTTCCACCTATGGAGAACCTGTATGGGAAATGAGACACAGAATATGTGCTGTCAGATTGTTGAACATGCTTTTGATATTGCTTATATTCAAAAGGAAAGAGAATGTCTCCCTTTTAATGAGCTTCCCTGTTCCCAAAAACGGTATGCAACGTGTTATTCATGCCGACCAAGTCTATTCCACCAATGGAGACCTTATTTGTTGATTTTTCTTCTCTTTTCTTGTCTTTGAGAGTTGTAACATTCATATTTCATGAGCAAGCTTCTTCTATTCATTTGTTATTTTGCTTGTCGATCCATTTGAGGTTGTAGCCAGTCATAGTTAGTTACTTTCTTAAGTGTGGAACTATTTAAAAAATGGGAAATCTCTTGTTTAGTTTTGCTCATCCTTCCAGCTTCTTGATGCCAGCCAATGTGATTAAGTCTGTGTTTGATTATATAACTTTATTGAAGGGTAATGCGAATTAAATGATTTATTAGGATACTCATCATTCTGGTCCATCATAACTGTTTGTAAGTATTAAAGGGTGCAAGCTAAGTGGATATAGTAGCTAATTAATTGTACCCTCCCTCCTGAACCCTCTTCATCTTCCCACACAGACATGCAAAGACGCTTACTTGTATACCGAATGGAAAAAGTGTTGCTTTATGTGTCAATGTTGTTTTTATTTTTTTGCTCTGGTAAGTAAGAGACCATGTTTTATTCTGGAAAACAACAGCTGATTTGCGGAATTATAGGATACGATGCATATGCTGTAATGTTTTAATAACTTGGAGACAGATTTCTTTCTAAGGAAAATCTAAAAAGAAAAAAAGGGGGAAATAATTTTTTATATTTAACATCTCCTGATTATGGCATATATTAGTATGTTATACAAGTTTATTTTATGCAAGCCAGTTGAGTATTCTAAATTATTTAAGAGAAAAGTTATGTTATGTTCTTTTTGTGTCTCTGTGCATTTAGTATTTACACTTTGTATGTAATCCATTACCTACAATTCTGCAGGGCGTAATAATGCCTTCAACTGGTGCTCAGAAACTGGTGACTACAATTCCAAGTATTGGTTCTCAAAGGAGGAGTACTTGGAAAAAAGGCCCCAAGAAAATAAAGGTTTTGCAGTCTGCATGGTGCGAAATTTGTAGAGTTGACTGTAATAGCAGAAATGTTCTTGACCAACATAAGCTGGGAAAGAAACACAAGAAGAATCTGGAGAAACTAATAGTAGCAAATACAAGTGTGCTGGCCCCTGCTCCTGTTTCAGCCCCAATTCCTCCTCCTGCTTCAACAGTTCCCAACAACCCAGTAATTGGACCGCAAGAAAACCCTGACAAGGCAAAAACTGCAAGCAGCCAAAAAGCACGCAAGAAAGCAGCTGATGGAGAGGATTTGGAGACAAAAAGGAAAAAAGTTTTGGAAGGAGGGGCTGCTCTAGATGCTGTCCGGACATGTGCCATATGTAATGTGGTTTGCAATAGTGAAACAGTTTTTAGATATCATCTTGCAGGTCAAAAGCATGCTGCCATGATGAAGAAGCATGTATCTGCAACAGGAGTGGCTGCTGCCACAGAGAACCAGTGAACAACGCTTAATAGTTTAGAAGATTTAGATAGATTAACTGTACTATATTTGCTTTTTCACTTTATCTATTTTTTTGGTTTATTAGTTTGTTTATACTTTTTGACATGCTCCCAACAATGGGAGATTTTGTAAACAGTTTTCATATGCACTTAACAGAGAATCTGCCATGAAACTGGGGTAGAAGTTTGAAGTTTCTAATACTTTTCTTCGGAGAATGTTCTCCTCTGATTGCCAGATGCAGGAGAGGATTCAACTAAGATTTGGTGATTCAACGAGATTGTACATTACACTTCCAAAAGCATGATTGATTCTGTTATCCTATTGTTTGTACTCTCTTTCTGCAGAAGACTAACAATGGAATCGCTGAATACCATCACCATATTTCAACGAGTACACTGTATACCATCAGCTTCTCATTTCTCCTAGTCCTGGCCGCTTGGCCAAATGTTTTACTTAGATCATATTATTGACTTATGTTCTTCCTCTTTCTTAGTCATCAACTGAGGTTTTCTCCACGTTATTCTGTCAGCATCACAAATTTATTGAACGGCCTCTAGTTACAGGACCAGAAATGTGAATGTCCAATTTGTCTCTATCAGACACAATTAGCCAAGAACATGCCATATGAAAAGGTTATCATAAAATTTCACCTTTATGCTATGTTTAAAACTGTACATGTTTAACTGATTCCCATCTCAAGATGCATGAAAAAGAATACAATAAAAATCACAATTATACAAGATTGACAGATTCACGAAGTGAAGTAAAGGACATCGGCTAATTGTTTATATGTCTTGCAGAATCATCGGCCTCCCCCTCAGCTTCAGCATCAAAGTCCAAGCCAACAATACTCATCCGCCCAATGTTAACTGAACAATCAAACAACTCATCAGGATTATGAGAGTGAAACTTCATTTTATGCAGAGCTGTTATTGTCATCATAATACTGTCCCGACAATATTAATTAACCAAGACACAAAGACAAACATGAAGATATGCTTGTGAAACAGGGCCTCCTAAAGATGATATACAATAGGTGGTGATACCAGAATACTTTCTTTTCCAGTCTGTATTGAAGGGGTTTCTTAATATCCTATGGTAGTGATGGCATGGATGTTTTACAATTGACATTGATGAAAATGGAAAATATAGCTTCTTACCAACAGCATCCATCCCAGCTAATTTAGGCATGAACTTCTTGATGTGGTCCTCAGCTGCTTCCTCAGCTTTCAAAGTCTCGCACTCGAAAGAAATTAAAATCCTGCACTTCCCATCCCTTGGTTCAATCATTCCCACAACGTCCTTTTCCCACCTGGCAACAAATGAAATGCATTAACGTGAATGAGAAAATTCAGAAATAAAGGCAATCTTCCATCTTAGTAGCAGAGCTAAAGATATATCATGTAAGAATAAGACAAGTCAAAAATTTACAGAGACATCAATGTTCAAGAACTAGATACAATAAACAGTGATGGTATGCCAAGACAATATATCACAAACATGTTAGCCATTGGAAGATGGTAGTTTCAGTTCAATATGTTCTCAATCAGACTGATGCAAAATCAGCACAACAATGTTTTTTTTTTTTTTTTTAGCAGAATCAGCACAACAATGTTATTAGCTAAAAACCCAAAACCATGAGTGAATTTATTTAAATATCTGATATGCATTAAAAAGGCAAATGATCACAATCAAATATAAACAGCTAAAGTTCCTTACCAGTTACAGCCTGCCAAAATAAAATGCCAGTTCAAAAGATAGCTTACCCATGAGCATGATCAACATTACAAATTCTAGCAGCATCATGCCCTCTGCATTCCACAACCACGTCCTTTTCCCTTCCACTCTGTTAAATCCCCAAGTATGATGACAAGACAATTGTTAAGGAAGTCCACCATTATCATCTACAACTAACCATTCCTCACTTTCAAACGAAGAATGTATAACAAACAATGGCATGTCGAAAATTAACTGCTACAGAAGATGACAACACTCACATTGTAGTCTGTAATTGTGAGCTTGATCAAGCGATAGTCCTCACCCCTGCTGCACTCTCTTTCACATGCTAACTCTATTTACCAGGGAATAAACGGGTGAGAATCCAAACAAATAATTTTGGCAAATTTCTCAATATTCCCAATTAGGTAGTGCACAAAAACGGATTTTCAAAATAAACCCAGAGAAATCTGCCAAATAACCAAAGGAAAAGTGAATTGCATACAGGTATAATGCAATCGATCTTGTACTAGAACTATTCTGTTTCTGACTCTACAAACTGCAGACCAAATAAAATAGAAATTGAAATGATAAACGGTTAGAACTTAGAAAGGTATAGCAAACCAACCAGTGCCATGAAGACCGAAGCAGACAGAGTTGGGCAGCTGAATGAAGTGGCCTGAGAGGGACCCACTTGGCAACAATGCTATTGATGCCACTCCTCCCATCACCTTCCCTCTATTTCCTTCCATTTCTCCTATTTCTGCATCTGCCAATCAAGGAGGCTTAGTTATCCATCAAATATGACCAGAAAGAATCAACCCTTCTTTTATTACTATTTCTTTTTATTGTTTTCAGAGTTTGTGAATTGAAACATGCATATCATCCACTCCCAAAACCAGAAGCCATAGACATAATCAAAACGAAGAAGAAGAAGAAGAAAGAAGAAAATTGAAGAACAACATACATACCCATTGGGTTGGACCCTCAATTTGCAGGTTTTTTTTTTTTTTTAGTTGTCTTTCCTCTGCTTAATCAAAATGGGTTGCACTTTCTAACCCTTGTGGGCTGGATGATATATATGGGTAAATTTTGGTGAAAAAGAATTTTCTGCGTGCGAGTAATAAAATATCTAAATAGTACTACTACATGCGTCGCGTGTCCCAAAACGACAGCGTCTCAGGCCACTCCCTGTCGAATAGACATTGGCTGGCGTCTGTTTAACGTTGCATTCAGCGGTATTATACGCTTTTTATTCTAAGGTTTTTTGGGTAGAAAATGGCGTGAAAATCGCTGCTATTTTTTTCAGAATTAATAGGTAAGTAGTTTTCAAGCTTTATAATCATCTTCCTTTTAGTTTTAGTAGGCTTTTACCTACATGAGTTATTCTGCGCCCAGATATTTTCACTGAATTTTAAGACCATTTTCTGTGTGTGCTTGCTTGTTTCTTTGTTGCTTTCCATTTTAATTATCCTGTAATTTGCTTATTTTTTAATCATACAAAATAATTGCTTTCTCATAAGCACCTAAGATATTGTTTGATTTTCCTTGCTGAGGTCTTTTTTCTGGTTTTCTTGCTGTTTGATATCTGGTAAGTAAATGGATTTTGTCCCCCTTTTCTTGGAGTTTTGTTGCTAAATTGTTTCTTTAAAATGCAGGCCATGCTTTCTTGATGGTACCCTTTAGCTCTGATTGAGTGGAAAACTTAGCTTCTTTCTGGGACTTAACCTTTGCTTTCTGGAATCACTATGGTTGATGTATTAATGCGTCCAATTTCCACTGGAATTTCTTCCACTGGGATTACTCACCTGCGTTGTTTTGGTTGTTTGAAAGGGGACGACTTTAGAGTCCAGTATCAGTATTGCGCCATCCCTTGTATTCATTTCAAGTTTAAACTGAAACACTGCTCTACCAATATCATAGGCCTCCGTGGGGTCTCTATGTCCAACGGAGAGCATCCTTCTTTCAGACTTACTGGCAAATTCCTCAATAAAGTGACTTGGAAGATTGCTAGTGTTAATTTTGATTCGGTCAATGAAGAACAGGCTTTTCCAATTCCTCAAGAAAGGGAACAGGTTAATGAAAGTTTACCTGAGGAGAAGGTTGCTTATCAGGGGAGTTTGACCTGTCCCGAAGATTTGTATCTTCAGAATGTGGAAAGCAATCAGGTTTCAGGGGTTTCTAGAGGGGCTGTGAATTTGGTTGGGAAAAGGTTACTTTACTTGGAGGAAAGGAATGAGGAGATACTATCAAGAAGGATCTTGAAGCTTACTAGATTAAATAAAGTTAAGAGTGCATTAGAATTGTACAAGTCCATGGAATCTTTGGGTCTTCGGCCCAACTTTCATGCATGTAATTCTATTGTTTCCTGCCTTTTGAGGAATGACTTGATTGATGATGCCCTGAGATTTTTTTATTCCATGAAGGAAAGGGAAATGACTACTGGACACACTTGTAGCTTAATTCTGAAAGCTGTTGCTGATGCCCGGGGTTGTTATGCAGCGTTAAGCATGTTTGAGGAATTAGAAAGGGACAAAGGTCTTAAGAAATCTTTTGATGCGGTTGTTTATAATACTATGATATCAGTTTTTAGCAAAGCAAATGACTGGGTACAGACTGAGAAAGTTTGGAGAAGTTTGCAATATAGTGGTCATTCAGGAACTACAATCACCTATCGCCTACTAGTTTGCACATTTGTGCGCTGTGGTCAGAATGAACTAGCTCTAGATGCCTATCATGAGATGGTTCAAAATGGATTGACCCCTGGTAAGGATGCAATGCAAGCTATCATGGGAGCATGTGTGAAGGAGGGAAATTGGGATCTGGCACTAACTGTCTTCCAGAATATGTTGAACTGTGGACTGAAACCAAATTTAATTGCATGTAATGCATTAATCAACTCCCTAGGAAAAGCTGGCAAAGTGAACCTTGCTTTCAAGGTTTATGATATCATGAAATCTTTGGGTCATGCACCTGATGCGTATACATGGAATGCCCTGCTTGGCGCCTTAAACAGAGCAAACCAACATGCTGATGCAATTCAGTTCTTTGAGAGTATTAGAAGGGGGCAAAGCTCTGTTCTGAGTTTGCAAGTATACCTTACTGTCCTCATGTCTTATCAGAAGCTAGGGTTGTGGGACAGAGCTTTGCAACTGCTATGGCAGATGGAAGCTTTAGAACTGCCACTTACTAGTGCACCATATAATCTTGTTATTGGTGCTTGTGAGGTTGCAAGGGAGCCAAGGGTTGCACTTCAAATTTATGGCCACATGGTGCACCAGAAATTCTCACCAGATATATTCACTCTATTATCACTGATCAGAAGTTGCATTTGGGGTTCTCATTGGGATGAAGTCGAGGACATTATTAATGTAAGTGTAACTTGATTCCAACTGTAATCTTTTCAGTTCCTTTTTTTTTTTTATGAATTTCCTTCACAAGTGATCATAAAAAATAAGTTGTTATGACTTAGCTTTCTTTTGGCACTGGGATTGCTTTAAAAGGTAAAATCTTTTTAATCAAATGTAAATTTGGCGCAGGTAAACTCGTAAGGAATGTTGAATTCTTGAGTTCTTTATGATTCCTTTTCTGGTGAAATCTTAATCCTCTTTCTCTTGATAAGAGTTATAGTGAACTTATAATTTGCTAGAGCTTGATTATGCATCTGCAGTTCTGAAGCAACTGTGTTCTTTCAAGTATGGGTTCAAGGGTTCATACTTAACCAGATGCAGTCCACATGCCCAATGTGTTTTAACATCTGTTCAACTCTTCAAATTTTTTGCCATCTTTGAAGAGCTACATTTAACATAACTAGCTATATGCTGCTCAGAAGGATACGTGTTTCGTATAGTATATTTTCTGATGTCCATAGCCAACAATACAGGGAAGTTCAACTCTCACTTATGTAGAAACCATGTGAAAATATAACAGAAGATCAATGTATTTTTGACCTTTTGCACTTTAATTTCTCAGATTTGCAGCCCTTCTTGTGTTGTGGTTTTCTTTCTTTCTTCATTTTCCTTTTTATATGTTGTGGCCTATTGCAAAAACACTACAGCCTTATCTCTTTTCTTATCAGTATGGAAAAGAAATGTGACCTTATCTATCATGTTTGCTATGCAGAAGAATCCACCAAATGGATATTTGTACAATGCTTCTGTTCAGGGATTGTTTTTAAGAGGAAAGATTGATTTAGCTATGAAACTTTATGCTAAAATGAAAGAGTTGGATCTCGATGTCGATGGTAAAACACGTGCTTTGTTGCTGCAAAACCTTCCGAAAGGTTAGAGATGGGGATAGGATTCCTTAGGTGATCTTTGATCTTCCCAAAGTTACCAAGAGGTGTTGTTTGAATCCAGAAAATTGGGATCACATCTTGTGGTTCTATGGAAAACTATTATCACAAACTTTAGTGCGTATGTAAATCTGCAACTTCTGAAATGTGATCAGTCGCCAAGTGAATGTACAGGTTAGAAGCTTTTTCTTTGCACAAGGTTTTGTGTGTGTGTGTGTGAAGTTCTCTTATAAATGTAGCTCTTTCTTGGTTTTGCTTGTTCATGTTTGAGAGCAGCATCTCATAAATTTTTCAATCAAACATGAGATATCACGAGCTTGAATTCCTTTTTATTAGAAATAAATTGATTCCAACATGCTCGTTGTGTATTTTTCCATTATTAGGGGCTGAAGCGGTGGCCTATCCCCTCTCCAACATTCTGTCTGCCTCTTGATGAATGCGTGGCAAACTGCGTCCATAACTCTCTCTCTCTCTCTCTCTCTCTCTCTGTTTAGCCCTTTTTCCATGATTATAAGGCCAGAGAAGAATTGAACAGCGCCTCAGATTCATTATGAAATCCCAAAGATTACCGTTTCGCATCAGGAGTTCTGAACTTTGTAGATGCCATGAGTGTGCAGTAGTTGTACTGACAGCTAATTAACAAATTTTTTTATTTAATCCCAACAAGGTAGTAGATAGAAACATTCCACATCATGTGGGTTTACATGTGAAAATGAAGCTACACATTTAATCTATATCGGTGCCAGCTTTTAGCAGTAAATAAGCATCTTACAGCACCTGCGAATTCCATACCGTCTGAGTTGTTTTATGGCTCTCCCTTCATCCATGTCCATCTATATCTTTTTAGTAAGTTGTTCTTGCGCTGGTTTTAATTTCTGTACCTGGGTCTTTTAGGCAACTTTTTCCAGCTTCCTGTACAACTAAACTTATTCGTAAACGTTTGGGAACTGCCATTGGTTTGTTCAGTGAAGCCTGCACGTCTATTGCTCACTGATCAATCTCCATGGTAGGTTTCTTTGGCCCGGTATAGGCCAAATTGACAATCACGGAGGTCCTACAGGAAACAATAACTAAGGGAAACATAAAATGCACAGCCACAAGGACTGATCCAATGTTTTATTACAAAGTGATGTAGTTTTCTCACATTTATGCATCATAATACCACTATTTTATATAAGAAGCGAAGACAATTTCACTTCCATGTGCACTCGAGTTTTGCAGGTAGACCTTAATGGTAAAAGTACTTGACAGTACTGATTATACTAGTTTTTCCGCCTTAAGGTATCTCAAGATGTTGAATATTCCATATGTCCTTGGCATATTCATGAATTGTCCGGTCACTGCTGAACTTGAAAGATCCTGCCGTATTCAAGATTGACATTCTTGTCCACCTCTGCCGAGCACCAATTACCCATGTTAAACACGAAAAAACACAAGCTCAATGAATTTTGACATGAATAAATGTTCAAATGCTTTTTGATGAAGAAAATAACCAAAAGTAAGCTTTATAGATGATTATTGCAAATTATGTTTTAATATGTCCTATGAATGTAACTAGATGCACTTGGATCAGAGCAGCAAAAGAAATTGAAATGACAGGATAAAATGGTGGGAGATGAGGATAATGCAATGCCCCAGCCCCCCCCCCCCCCCTTATCTTCTCTCTCTCTCTCTCTCTCTCTGGCTGCGAAAAAAAATTTGAAGACATTCTGTCCAAACCTAAGGAAACGGGGGAAAAAAGTTAAAAGAAAATACAAAGAGAGCATTGCTGTGATAGACTTAGCCAAATCAGTTCATTTCTTTCATGAAATTGCATATTGAGAAATGAAAGAAATATGAAAAATGCAAGGAGCCAAAGTTCAAAAACAAACAAGAATTGATTGTTCCAATCAGTTACCTTTTGATCTTGATATGCTTCATCAACCTTTGCTTGGCATTCAATGTAACTCGGGAAATCCTTGCCCACAAGGAAATAGTCTGCACAACCAAAACCTTCATTTCCTTCCAAGGATCCTATTAGCTCATCATAGTTGTAAGACCCAAAAGCACCACTTCTTACAAATTCCTTGACTTCTTCAAAACATTCATCTGGTACAAACTGCAGTAAGAGGAAACCAGGATTTGGCGGTGTTACATGGATCCAAAACATCTAAGGGAGGATGAAAACTAAACAACGGGTTCTTTTTGCATACATACATACATATATACATGCATGCATTCATGCATCTATACATGCATGGAGGAACAAGGAAGCAGAGATAGTGGAAGGGGGTAGGGAAGCAAATACCTTGCCCTCAGCTCTTTCTTTCCTAAGTGCTGCAATCTCATGAGCTTCAGCACCAAAGAGAAAGAAATTGTCCTCTCCAACCTCCTCTCTTATTTCAACATTAGCTCCATCCAGTGTCCCAATTAAGATGCAGCCATTCATTGCAAACTTCATGTTGCTGGTTCCACTTGCCTCCATCCCAGCGGTACTGTTTTTTGGAAAGAGAAAAGAGGACGAGAAGAGAAAGAGGGGGGGGGGGGGGGTGAGTGAGATAACCTCAATCTTAACCAAGAATCAACAATCAATATTATCTCATGCATTATTAAGGAGCTCTTGAAGACTTTGTCGGGAAATTGAAGCATATATCGATAGTAGGCACAACTGATTTCAGAGCAATCAGAGGCCTCCAATTTCTCGTACAGACAAGCTTGTACTAAATTTATGAGCATTAAGGGCCTCCAAATTCTCGTAGGAACAAGTTTGTACTAAATTTTTATAAGCATTTAAAGGTTAAAGCATAAGAAACCTCTCTCCTAGGAATGACTCCTAACTTCAAGGCATTTATGATTTCAAAAAAGAATACAATTTCCGCCGGCATTCAGGACTATAATTACGTTAATTTGATTCTAAAATTGCAAAAGTCCCAGCACCCCTAACCATGAAAAATTTTCGGGGCTTTGACTAGGCAAGAAAAATAATCAATAATGTTCCAAGTTGTACTACCTCTGGAATTCAACTGGTCAGTGAACCATTTATCATCAACGTGAATTAATCTTCGCATAAGTTCTCCAAACAAAAGCATTCCCCAGCAGTTGGTGTTTTGCAGAAAATAACAAGACAATGATGGAGACAATGAATGAAGTACTTCAAGTTTGAACTGATACCTGATATGCTGTGAAAGCTCACTTGCAGGGATCAGCAACTCAGCAACACTGACATTGTAATCCGGAACAAATACAACCTAAAACCAACATTGAAGGTAAATGACATCCAAATATTAATTGGAAGAGTTTCCACAAAGTATTTAAAAATAGCAGTTATAAAGCAATTCCTCGACCATGATACTTAAAGATGGATTCAACTCTCTCCACTTCAGCACAAACAATCAACTATTGATGACGATGAAATTCTTAGGCAGTTATTCAAAAAAAAATCTATACCTTCAACAAGTCACCAATTTCTGGGTCATGATTGATTGTAACCCCAACATCAGTGATAAATTTCACAATTCTCTTGGCTTGCACATATGTTGCAAATGCTTTTCCTCCAAATACACAAACGCGAGGAACATACTTTGCTTGTCTTTCCACTGCAGTCATTTCCTTCATTTTCTTGTAACGATAAACAATCCCCAATATATTTAACAGTTGCCGCTTGTACTCATGAATACGCTTTACCTGAAAATTAGTCAACTAAGTTAACATTGTACTGCTTGGAATGGCCAAAGATTAACCTGAATCAGCAAAAGAAACCACCAGGCAACCTTGGTGACAATGAGAAGAAAGCACCCCAGTCCAGTATATTCATAACAGATAGGGAAGTTCAAAAGAGAGGAAAACCTGTATATCAAACATTGCATATATTCATAAGGGAAGTTCAAAAGAAAGGAAATTACCTGTATATCAAACATTGCATCGGCATTAACAGAATATCCTGTTTTTTCTTTGATAAATGAAGCAACCTTGGCCTTGTTGCTTCTTTTTGCTCTTCTCCATTCAATTTGAAGGTCTTCATTATCGGCAAGCTGTGGATAATTTCCAATTCTCCGGTAAGAGACATGCAATTCAGGATGCAAAGATAATTCTTCAATTGTAAAGATGAAGAACAAAACCTTCCGTGGCATAGAGTTTAAGTGATTCAGACACAGGGAAATACTAAATACAAACGATAAAGCCAGTAAGCATTCCTGTCAACACCTATCTTTTCTTATTTTGTGTGCAAAAGATGACTGCAACTGCAATAAAACAGCTTAATTAAAGACATACACAATGCAACCATAGCCATCAGTCATGGCAATTGAGCTCCCCCCCCCCCCCCCCCCTCTCTCCCCCAGAATGCACATGTTTTGCGTGTCAAAAGCTATATAGATATATAGGTTGGTGTGCATGCAGCTTAGACTGGTGCATCCATGGTGACAATTATGGAACCACCAAATCTTCTCCACTAACACCCCTTCGCAGAGAGAGAGAGAGGGGGGGAAGGTGGAGGGGGAGAGAGAGAGAGAGCACAATGGAAGGACAGACAGATATAAAAAGCACTCAGAAAGATGGAAAACTTCTTGACATCCAAATCAACAAATATATATATATATATATATATATATATGGGGGTGTGCACGGGTACGCATGTGAAGTGTTGGATAAGAGGGTGGCAAATTTCAAACCTTTCGCAATTCTGCCAACTTCTCAGTTTTCAGGACCCAGTCTTCTGTACCAATCCACTTGGTTATAATTTCGCTCAGATTTGGGTTGCAAAAGCGGATCCATCTTCTTGGTGTCACTCCGTTTGTTTTGTTTTGAAATTTCTCAGGCCACAGCTGAAAAGGGTTCAAGGCGAAAGGAAAAAAAAAATACAAAATAGCAAACCTTTCACTAGATGGAAAGCTCAAAGGAAAATCCACATCAAATCCACATAATTCATCAAGCAATACCTATCATGCTATGCATGATTACAAAGGAGGTACTGCATGTTTACCTGATAGAAGTCATTGAAAACCTCCTCCTTCACTATTTCACTGTGAATCTCAGCAACTCCATTAACAACATGACCACCCACAACACAAAGATTAGCCATTCGAACCAGTTTTGGTGGGGCAGGAGAAGGTTCAGGACTAACATCTTTCTTATTCTCAGCGTCTTGCTCTTCTTCCTGCTCATTTTCTTCATCAGCAGTTGCAGCTTCATCATGAATTTCAAGTTTTTCAATAGGATCGTCCCCTTCGTTTTCTTGAACAATAGGATCATCCCCTTCACTTTCTTGAACAATAGGATCGTCCCCTTCACTTTCTTGAACAATAGGATCGTCCCCTTCACTTTCTTGAAGTTCAGCAAGTAAATCAGCAACAGAGGCTGGCAAATCAAAATTTTCAAGAATTCTCATCACGTTCAATTTTTTCACCAACATCTCAGGATTCGATGTGCCATATCTTGATAAAATGTCATCAACCAGCTGTAAGAAAGTAAATTGTAGGTATCAGTCAGCAACAAATAATTCCAGGCGAAAATATGTTTTTGCTTCACATGTATATGCTTTACCTGCTCATCAATCATCTCTATAATCTCAACATGCCGAGGAAGCAATTTCTGCATTAGTTCATAACTCCATTTCTCCAGCGCCTCAGGCAAAACAGTGTGGTTTGTGTATGCCACAGTTCTGTCATGTTTAACACAGCACGAGAGTTGCTTAAATTACTAAATCAGGTCGAACTAAGCTTAGATTAAAAACATGAGCATTTAACGAAGTTTAGTGTTTCTGCAATTATTACTTTCAGTTTGCTCACAATGTGCAGTAATAGGTTAAGTAGGCAAGTTAGACAAAGTTTGTGTGATCAAAACTGCCAAAGTTATAACTTGTTAATCGCCAAATTTTAAGTACAGAGATAGAATGTTAGGAAGGTTAAAACATGTATAATAGGAGTACAATTAGCAAGGGTGACATGTGATTACGAATAGCTTTCTTGTTGAGTTCAAAAGTAACTTGCTGGCCCAAGATAATATCTTTCGCTGCATGGAAAAGAAAAGCTCACATTTTGGAATATTAATCTATGGAGTAAAAAGTTTACAGGAAACAAATGTGAAGTAATTGGAGGTTTCCCTCTGTGTGTATGATCATTAATGTACATATCATCATTCAAGTTCAATTCTAATTTGGTCTCAAGCTTACAGATGTGATGAAAATCATCATCCTAAGACCAACTACATCGATGAGAATTTATCCATAATATCCAGATATCCGTTACATCCAGCTAACAAATTCCAGCAGAATTCAGTCAACACATGTATTCACCACAAAGCACACATTTAAAAGAAAACCATAGGTGTATTTGACAATGAAAGTATAAAGTACCTCTGAGTGATATTCCAAGCTTCCTTCCAATTCATGCCCTTCAAGTCTATCAATATCCTCATTAGTTCTGGGATACAAAGTGTTGGGTGGGTGTCATTCATCTGCACTGCAACTTTTTCAGGAAATTCATCCCATTTCACATTGCCCTTTGATCTCCTCTCAAATCGTGCAATTATATCTTGAAGAGAAGCTGAACATAAGGTATACTGTTGCTTTAATCGGAGGGTTTTCCCCTCTGTTGATTCATCCCCAGGGTAGAGAATATAACAAATCTGAAGCAAAAGAAACAGTTAATGAGCATAACATAGCTTTAATAAGAGCGGTTGCTTGATGCATTATATCAAGCTTTTTCACATGAATGTCAGAGAATCTCTTGAGCATAGATAGACAGGAAACTCATGTCTGTTATGTTTTTTTCCCTCCGCAACATCACAAAGAAGAGAACACACAATACTTCTATGGTCAGAATTTCACACTACTCAATATAAAGTTGTCTTTTCCAGCTAGTTTCGAAACCAAACCACAATTTTAAAGCATTTGTATTCTGCAACCTATTGGGTCCAAAATCATCCTACTTTATTTTTCGATAGTGAGTGGTACAAAATCAGCTCAAAGAGCTCAATAGTAGCAGTGCGGAATCAGCTTAAAATGCCAGTGTGCTTCAAGGATTGAACCAAATCATATTCTTCTGTATGTCCAAATATTAGCCCCTAACTGCGGTCCACATGTGCACACAAACGGAACAGTTTTTAAGCATACAGAAATGACACAGATTGACAGCTTAAAGGAGGAAAAAACCAATATTACCTTTTCAGCATTTAATTGGGCTTCACATGCTTTAGTGTGCTCTCCAGAATTGAATGCATGTAAATCTAGATCTTCTGATGGAACCTTTGTAGACCACAGTCGTAAATTAATTGTCGTTTTGGTTTTATATCCTGGAATTGGCACGTCATATGCAACTGCTACTATATCTTCCCCACCAATCCAGTGCTGCTTTCCATCTGAACCCGTAACGACTTTACCGTAAAACTTCACAGGGTACGAGACGTCATTCCTCACAATTTCCCAGGGATTGCCCATCTACAATGGAAAACTGAAATTAACAAAAGGATGAAGGTTTTCCTTATTGAATAAGTACGAAATATACTGGGAGTGATCAGGGAAAACAAAATTGTCAGAGACATTTACAATGCCACTTCATACAATCTTTAACATCTAAGCAAACAAAATCTTATTGAAATACTATTATTTGTCTGATAAAACACCGCTTCTCAAAATAGCCTACATTTGTCTATCAATGTGCAAGTCAAATACCACAAGAAAAGTAGCAAACAATCAGTAAGCATACTTCAAGCCAATCTTCAGCAACCTCCTCCTGACCGTCTTTTGTTATGCGCTGTTTAAACAAGCCATACTTGTATCTAAGTCCATAACCCCATGCTGGATAATCTAATGTTGCCAAAGAATCTAGAAAACACGATGCAAGGCGACCCAAGCCCCCATTTCCAAGAGCTGCATCTGGTTCCTGTCATCAATCCAAGAATTAGTAAAATCCCACAAGCCATCATTCACTTGGACCTATATTAGTAAAATAATACCAAAATTTCCACCAACAATGAGCATTATGAGTCCCTTTTCAGCCATCCATGATACCAACACCTAGCATTTGGATATGCATCAACTATGCATATATAAATTCAAAGGAAATTTTACAACTAAACCTTATCATCTTTTAGTCGCATCTCAATTATTTATTTCCTTGACTACCACATGCAACACACTGCAAACAGAGAAAACATGCAAATTCACCAGAGTCAACAGATGGTGGGAAAATCCAATTTTCTGTACTTGCAATTTAAGTTTCCTAATATAAGGTGCCATTCTGATCAAAAAATAAAAAATAAAAAACAGTTCAGAACAAAGTTCCTAATCTAACGAGATTGTTCATAAGGGTACATCATGAACCGGTCTTACACTAAAGAAGCTACTCTCACCAGAATCGGCTACATGATTACCAAAAAGCAACTAAGTCATTGTAAAAAAAGGTGGGAAAAGGCCAAGAAGAACACCTGTGGACATATTACAGGATTAACAAACAAAAACCAATCAACAGATATACAAGGCAATCTAACCTGAGAAGCCACGTTTTCTAGATTGTGACCAAGCTTATTCAGAGCTTCTCCATATGCACCAGTTAGCTCCAAATTGCCAACTGCATTAAGCAGTGCTCTACCCTAAAGAAAGGGCAGTAGCAACAGATTCAGCAAAAGCATAAGTGCACGTGCATGTGACACTAACGATGCAAATACACCCAAAGTTCAAGATGTCAATCTTAGCGAAGAAAGCATAGGAAAATTTCATCAATATACAGTCAATGAAGCAGATTCCTAGTCAAAGCATGCACAATGATAAGCAGTAGCCATTAACAAGAGCGCAAGACTACCAACAGACCTGTAAAAATTCCATTGAAAGATAGTACGCCTGCTTTACATTCATCTTTTCGTAAAAATCATAGGTTGCATTCCAATTGATGATGAGTGAATCCCGGACACTTTGAGCTGTTGCAAAAAAAGCCTTAGAGAGCTCAAATTTCTCAGGAGAAAATACCGGTGTGAACTCCGCATGGTATTTAATACTCGAGGCAATTGATGCAGCATCAAGGGTAAATGACCCCAGTTCACTTGGAGCTCCTAAAATTCATCAACCCAACCAAACATTTAGTACACTATTCAGCAGCATAAGACTAGTGACAATATACTGATGAGATAATCTTTAATTTCATGAGAATCAGTCAGACAGTATGAGGAACAAAAAAACTTGTCTAAAACGACGTCGTTTTAAGTACAGGAAAGTACAACGTCTATAATATATAAAAAAATAAATTAAACAGCACCAGAAATTACAGCGCACACACATTTATAAAGTTACAATACACACATATATAGTCATCGGGATGAAATTTCGAATGTCTTTGACGAACAATAAATGATCAACTCACTCTGAATGTTTTTTGTCGTGTGTGTCTATATATATATATATATATATTTACACACACGTATATGTAAAAAATGAAAAAATAAAATAACGACCTTCATCGTCGTCAGTGGTGGTGGAAAGGGAATCATGTAGTTTTTGACCGGGGACGCTGAAAACGTTCTTGATGCGAAAAGATCGTTTGGCTCTCCGGAAATTTGCAGTTTTATTCAACAACAGTTTCGAACTTCCGTTTCGCGAACTGAACCCGAGTAAGGATGGAGTTTTCAAATAGAAATGAGCAGGGAAGACTTCTGATCTTAAATTCGCTGGAGAAGCCGCCATTTTTTGCCCAGTTGTTTACGACGAGTAGAGAACTTATCGGAGAATATCGAAATGGTGAATCATACAGAGAACTCCGCGTCAGTAAATATAGCAGAAATTCTGTGAGAAAGTGAGTGAGTGAGTGAGAGAGTGAGTAATAAGGCAGAGCGAAATGGGGTCTGATTTTATTGTCTTCTTGTGATCAGTCACGTTCCAAATCACCAAATCCCGATATTTGTTTGATGGGATAATGCGTGGGCCTCCACGTGATGGGTATGATTCTCTGTGACTTATATTTATTTTGTAGTTTCGCACCCGTCCCTACTCGAATTTGTTGTGATGGTACTTGTAATCGACTTGTCATCTTCTGGTACATTGGTGATGTTAAATTTATATTATGCTGTTCAAAACAATGATACGTGTATCTTTACTAATTATATCTTCTAAACAAAGAATGTATAATGTTTTTTTAAATGATATAATATAAATGTAATACAAAAAAGTATAATAAAGGATCTATTGTCCTCGTAATGTATGGAACTAATGTGTTAAAATTTCTCAATAGTTTTGTTACAAGGGATTATCAAAGTTCTAAAAATAAAAAACTTTTCGATTTATTTGCTAGAAGAATATTATGTTTAACGTTATATCTACCTATATATGAAATTTGAATTAAATGGTTCTTTTAACCTATAAATGACCATTGCACGTCTTTATAACATGGTGTTATAATTAATCTTCATCAATTGCATATGCCGTATATGTTTAGTAAAAATATCCATTCATTGTTTACTTAGGCATTTTTCACGTGAAATACATAGGCAGGGGATATTTTATCTAATGATCTGAATATACTAATTAATACATCTATTACTACTTTTATTGATTCCCACTATGTCAAGGATGCTTGCATTTTCTCTATGATTTGAAGAAAATAAGTAAAATTTATTAAGCGAATACAGTAATCAATTAGGACGCAAGTTTTCTCAACAGGGGTATGGTGTGCTTGTATATAGAAGAAAACTATTATAGACTGAAAACCAAGCAAAGAAGGGAATGGAGGGGGCCAAAGGAGAAAAAATCCCTCACTATAGCGGGTTTCAATATCATTTTTCAATTGACCATTTGGCTGGGGTCCCGGGATTCTCGCTCGTCAAAATAATGGTAGTCAACCCCATTTGGAGCCGTTGAGTGTAGAGAATCGAATCCGAGTTGCATGGACTTTTTGGGTAAACGGACAGCGCACGAGGACAGACGTATAGAAATTACTCACTCGTTTATTTCCACCGTTGGCACGGTCGGAGTGCATTTGATGGGGCCGAAGACTCAGAAATCCTTTGTAGTTTTGGGAGGAATTGCACTTTTAGTCCATTTAGCTTTAACTAATTTCACCTTAGTCTTTAACATTTTATATTTTCCATGTTCAATAAATCTACTACGTCTTGTGTTCATCTGAACTTTTGTTTCTATTCCTAATTGCGTCAAATCATCGCTCACTAATATGAGAAAAAAGTTTATATATGTTCCTGTAGTGTTTCAATCACCATCTTACGGTAAAAATATAGATAACGATTATAGTAGATATGCACGAAAACTTGATACTAAAGTACACAATTTAGAATAAAAACTAAAAAATAAATCTATTATAAACATTGACTTCCGTCGAATTTTTTGTAGAAGTTCTAAAACATTTTTTCTTTGTCAATCAACATATTTTGTTTTGTATAATACATATTTAATTTTGTTCGTGATTAATGGACAATTCAAACATGTTCTAACTTTTTCTTCTTCTTCTTCTTCTTTTTTTTTTTTTGTTGGGAGGAGAGGGGTGGACTTTAAGGGGGACAATTATTTGTGTAGGAATTCTAAAATATTTTTTCTTTGTCAATTAACATATATTTGTTTTTCGTGATTTATGGACAATTCAAATATATTTTAACTTTTTTTGGGGGGGGGGGGGGGGGAGGTCAATTGAAAGAATAAAACAAATTTGATAACTTTAAGGGGGAACAATTATTATAAACAATTGAATGACTTTGACGTTCTTAAGACAATTTAGTAAATTTTCTAAAATTGGGGATTGTGTGTAAGTATAGCAAAAATGAACATGAGGCATATTATACAAATTAGTTAATATCAAATCAATTGTTTAAAACTTTAAATGCACATGAAAAGATTATAAACGCAAAAAAACAAAAAAAAAAGGTATGAAATTCATAGTGCACGAATAAAACATTTCGCACCGCATGACTATTGTTTCGATGGTTTTGGACTACTTGCTCATGATCATGAAAACATGAGAAACTGTACTCCTATTAGCTTGAAATCGTGCATTTGAACCAAGTTTTACAATTTTACTTGTTACATCATAAAAATATTTTGTACGTTTGATATAAATATTTGGACATTAGTGAAAATTTCAACAACTTGCCTTCTGTGGCCTTGCTCTGGCGAAAGTTGCGAGAATTCATGTATATAAACGTTGCATACTCAAAATTAATTAATGCGTACACGTATGCTGTCTCCTTTTTCTTAACATTATGAAGTTCCAAAATAATTAGATTTTTTCACAATTTTTTCCATATCTAACACAAAAATTGAACAAAATCATTCCTTTACAAGCTTTAAAATTGTAAACTTGCTTTTTTTTTTTTTTTTTGGTTCAAATAAACTGTACACGTAATAGACAAATATTTGATGACTCACGGTTTATGAATTTAAAAGGAAAGTTTTTAAACAGAATTGATATGCCTTTCTTGAAATTTATTATTTTTTAAAGAAAATTTACTGAAATTTATGGTAATTGAAAATTAAATGTAAACAATGCACTAATCCAGAGCAAAGCAGCCATCAGTGGCAGCGGCTCCTTGATTGGTTGTTTTGGGGCCATTCTGTGGACTTGTCAGCACTCACGTGGGCGCGTCCCACTAAGCAAAGTTATCCATGAAAAATCGCAATCCTTACCGAAGCCCAAACCCCTTGTCGAGACGGAAACCCGAGTTCTTCTACAGCCCACGGTTAAGTCATTGCTCTCGCGAGAAAGGTTCCTTCAACGATGGCATCTCACCACCACCAGCACCACCAATGCCACCCTGCTACCACCGCCACCTCCTCCACCGTCTGTTACTGCTGCTATGGCTACCCCAGCTACACCCCATCTCTCCATCCTCCAGTTCCTGACCCTCATTCTCTTCACCACCGCCATACTCCTCATACAAACTTATACGCTTCTTACCCAAATGGGCTAAATCCAAATCCACCATACGCTAACCAAAATTTCCGCCACCACTACTACCAAGATGAACAACCGCGGCACCACCCAGCTCCGACGGACTTCGAGAAAGAAAGATACTTTCAGCAGCTCCACTGTCACGAGCTAGGAGAATTAACCCACACCCACCCCATTGTTTCCTCTCTTCTCCGCCGGATCACTTCCCTTGAGTCCTCCCTCCTCCACCACTCTTCTTCACGTTCTCTCTCCCTACGCGACGCCGCCGCCCGTACCATTCAAGCCCACTTCAGAGCCTTCCTGGTTCGTAGATCGAGAACCCTCCGGCAGCTCAAGGACCTGGCTTCCATCAAGTCAACTCTCAACATCCTTAAATCATCGGTCTCCGAGACTATCCACTTTGATCCTCAATCTATCTCCCGTAAAGCCTTGAAATTGTTGCTCAAGCTCGACTCCATTCAGGTAAAGACACAGTCTTTTTGCCCTTTTTTCTCCGTTAATTTATCAGAAAAGTTCTGCATTTTAGTTTTGAAATGGGTTTGGAAGTTCTGCATTTTAGTTTTGAAATGGGTTTGGTTTTGCAGGGTGGTGATCCAATGATTAGAGATGGTAAAAGATCAATTAGCAAAGAATTGAATCGGTTCTTGGATTTAATTGATGGTGCTATCTTAAAAAGATCTGAGATTTCAACTAGACTAGTTAGAAAGAATGTTAGTACTAAGAAATCAGGGGGTTTGTACAGTGATCACAATAGGGGCACTGTTGGGATTCGTAGTTTTGGAAAGAATAAGAAATTGGGGGATTTAGTTGACAGGATTGATGAATTGTGTACTAAGGTTCCTGTGGAGGACGATGAAGAGGATCTTGAATGCCCTGACATTTCCATAATTGAAAGGAATTCGGTTTCGCGAAATAGAGCTGGCTCTTTGGGCAAGAGACAGGATGGAGTTGAAGCTAAAGTGAAGAAAAGCGTGAGCTTTGTGGAGAATGGCAAAGTTTATCAGGTTCGTAGAAGTAGTTATGAACCTGTTTCTAGTAGGGACTCTGGTAGCGATGATGAAAGTGATTTGGTTGTTTCTGAGGGAAAACTCGAGGAGGATGTTCAGAGGAAGGCTGCAGAAATTAGGAGGATTTCACTGAAGGAAACTGAGGGTGATGAGGAAGATCAGCCGCAGGATGGAGAGTCCACTAAAAGCAGTGATGGCGAGGGAGGTCCAATGTATGAATTGAGAAATGAAGATGACAGTTTCACATTCTCTGCTCCCTTGCCTGTGATGATGGAAACAAGAGCTGATACGATGGAGAAAAGGAAAACAGTAAAAATAGTTGAATAGAGGGCTATAACCTTGGCTGTTTTACTCCTGCTTCATTTTTGTAATTGCTAGGAGGTGGGATTTCGGGCTTTTGGATTCTTAGATTGTTGTGTCTTGGTAGTTAAGTTTGTGTTTTGACTAGAAAAATGTCAAATTATTGATGGAGGTCTTTGAATATTGTCGTGTAATTATTGTGTTTCATTTGCGTGATCAAGAAGAGTGTAATTTTGACTTCAACCTGTTCATATGAGTTCATTGACTATTAATTGAATCTAGAATTAGGGTCCCTAGGTCAATCAAAATCTTATTTGAGTTCACTGGCAGAATTTCTGTTTCGTTTTTCGGTAAACTAATAATACGTTAAGAGATGTGTTTCATTGATAACTCCAAATTGCAATCTTGTATTAGCTTTAGCACATTGTATATTCGCTAAAGACATTCCAAACAAAAATAGTTGCAAGGCTCACGCATCTTCTATGAAATGATGCTCTAGCTGTTGATGTCAAATTGTTGCCATTTTGATTGAATATATCCATATACAACTGCTGTCTGAAATATACTGAGGTAAATCACGTTGCATTTGTTATCCTCAAAGAGATCACATCTTTCTTTTTGGTGGAGGTACTGGCATAACTTTGATTTCTGATATGGTGGGAGTGCTAGAGAATGGGTGCTACATCCTGAAAAAATGGTCCCTAGAGAAGCCATTGACTAACTTCTGGTCACTCCAGAAGAGTGGTGTTGTAGGCTGACGAAGCTGAGTGTTCTTCAAGCTTCGGCCAAAATTTTTTAAGCCCAATCAGCTTTTCATCAGCATTAATTCCCTATATATGGATAAAACGTTTTGGTATATTTAGATATGCTTATTTATAAGATCAAAAATGCAACTAATGAATGTGTTTGAAAAATAATTTTTGAAAGAAATACTAACCAATCCAGATGCTGATACATACACATGGTAGAAAAAGTACTGATGGGAATGGTGGACATGGTTAATAATGGTTCGGAGTTTCTAATGCTACCATATTTCTTATGACTAGTTGCTGAATATATATTATGATGTTAATTCAATAATATTGTATCATCATATATAGGAAAACGCTTTCCTGAACCAAGGAAGAAAACTGTGCATTAAGAAATAACGAAATCCTTGTCCTGAATGCTGGAAAAAAGTTTCTTTACTTCTTTGGAGGGAAACGGGGCATCAGTAGTCAAACTCGTAATCTTCCGCATTCTGGGACAGCCATCTAATTATTGGGCTACCAGCTCAATGGCTCACTGGCAACTGTAGCTTACTTTTTCTCCCCCTCCCAAAAGCCAGCACATGAGAGGACCACGGACAATTTAAACCTACACTTTTACACCACAATGGATACTGCAAAGCCTGAATCCTTCTGCATTTCCAAGTACATAAAACTAAAAGCGATCCCTAACATTTTCCAAACAGAGACAATAACAGCAGCTATGAAAGAAGGGATTACAGCATGTGCCGATTGTTTTGATTGTTACGACATGTTCCTGGAATCCAAAAAAAAAGATCATTCAATTCATCAATCCATCAACTAACCTCCTTGTACCTAATTCCTTCTACACATGCCATGTGCCGTGGAGTGAGTTAATTGAATAAAATAAAATGTGAATTATGTAATTGGACGAGTCCCCATATTCCTATGCTTTTGATATGATTAGTGAAGAGCCCCAGCATCCCAGTTAGTGTATTCTTAAAAGAAAGAATTTGCATGTCAACATGCAGAAGAGTCGTCCCAAGACCTCGATTAGTGCTGCTTAAAGGTCAACTAAATCCCAAAATGCAAAGCAATATGGTCGTCCGTTATTGTCTTTACTAATGGATTGGAAGTCATTATTAACATATTTTGTTACTCCTTTACTTTTTCCAATTTTCAGAAAGACAATAAAAGTAGTAAACGACTTATCAGTATCTTTTGCTTAAGGACAGTGTTTATATCCTATTTCGCATGCTCGCAATAGATTTTGGAACTGGCCTTGGGTTAGCTTATTCTATACCCTTTTTTGCGTGGACCACTCAAATTAACATGTCCTCAAGAAATTCTTGACAGACTAATTAATATCCTCAAGCAATCACATGGAATAATAAAATAAAGAAACTCAAAATTGCATATCATTTTGGTCATGAATTCGCCAAGTAACTTCACTAATGAGAGAGTATAATTGAATTTGAATTGCAATTTCTTTTCAGAATTTTCAAAAGAGACCAATATTGCCGATTGCCGACACTAATAGCTGGCCATGTCTCTATAACCTGTTGAGGTCTGCCACTTCGCCTGATGTGCTAAATTGTTTAACGTCAAAAACTTTTCTCGCTTGTTTGCCTTCGTCCCTTAAATCTTTCAGAAATTGACATCTAATAGGAGTGGTTATTTTGTACCGATGGCTTATAAATTGAAGAATAGTAAATGACCACTTTTCTTTCTCCCAAAATTAAAGCTTGTCCCATGAACCCGTAATTACTGCTAGAAAGTTTATATATTGTTGACCCTTCTCTATCATATGGAATAATAACAAAAAAGTGAAATTTTATGGAAGGTTAACTAACAATCCCAAAACCAACAACGACAGAAGTTCATATAATTAAAATAAAACTCGTAAACGAATATTTCAGTACACTAAAAACGTTAATGTCAGTTGGGTTTGGTTAATGTTAATCCTCGCTTCTAGTATTTTTAAAAACGTGAAAAAGATATAGAACTGATCTTTAAATCCTTTTGCCAGTCAGATTAGACAGCTAGCTTGGAGCCAACGAGAAGAAGATCAATAAAATCCCAATTTCTTTTTTTGAGAATAATAAAATCCCAATTTCTAATCTCATCCCTTAATCTGCTTCCCTCAAAACCTTGGGAAAATTAATACTAGTACTACTATTGTACATTTGTACCACCTCTCATAAATTTCTATCTCCATTATATCCTTGACCTTTATAAATTACCCCTAGTTTTTATGGTCAAAGTGGAACTATCGAGCCAAAAATTCCCCTCTCAATATCTTTCTCGCCAAACACGCTTTTGACATTTAAAAAGTTCATTATTAGTATATTATATTTTTTACTATTAAAAAAAAAAAAAGGTTTTACGTCACTCTCTCTCTCTCTCTCTCTAGAAATTGAAAATAAAAAAAAAATATTACAAAGGAGGAAAAAAGGGGCAAATGCAAATACCCAAATACTCATCTCTGATTTCTCTCTCCACATTCACTCTTCCGATCCAGGGAAAGAGAGAAGCAATCATCTCCCAGAATTCATCAAATTCATTGGGAAATTAAATGTATTCTTTTGTGATTTATTAATTGGTTAATTCAATTTCCAAAATCCGATATACTTTTCCTTGATTCGTTTTAAATTAGGCAGCTGGATACGCATAAATATAAGGCAAGGAATATAGTGGTGTAATTTGAGAAGATTAGAGTTGCCCTAATTAGGGTTTGTTGAAGGAGGGTGGTATGATTTTTGAAACTGAATAATGTTGGGAGGGTGCAATCCGAATCGGATTGAGCAAGCGTGAAATCAGGATCATTGGATTGTGATGTTGAGAGCTTTTGATTTTGTATATGCGGATAAATTGTTAGGAATTAGGAAGCGGAATCGAGATACAGCCGGCGGCGGTAGCGGTGGTGGTGGTGGTGCGGCGGCGGCGGCTTGGGTGGGAATTTGGACGGTACTGTTAGAAAAGGAAGAGGAGGAGGAGGTAGAAGGGGGGGTTGAGGAGGAGGAGGTGGCGGAGGGGCGGCGGCAGGGAGGAAGATGCAGCTGCACTTCTCACCTAGCATGAGAAGTATAACGATATCGAGCAGCGGCAACGGTACTGGCAATGGAGGATTTGGTGGTGGCGGCGGTGATTTGATGAAGATCAAGCTCGCAGCTCGCCACATCTCCTACCGCACACTCTTCCACACCATCCTCATCTTAGCTTTCTTGTTGCCATTTGTCTTTATTTTAACGGCTCTTGTTACCCTTGAAGGTGTTAACAAGTGCTCCTCGATCGGTACTAATTTCTTTTCCTTTTCTATATATTTTTAATTCTCATTCAATTCGATAATTGTTTTCCTATTTCTTATGGATTCGAATTTCTAATTGCACCCACTTGGATCCGTGAATTTCATTCTATGTGCTATAATATATTCTTATGGTTCTTTTTTCTTTTCCAAGATTATTGGTTAGATTTGGTCATAATTGATTAGGAAATTTGTTCGGCTTTGTAATAAGATTATGTTTCCAAAACTGGGTTGCTAACAAATGTCTAAAAGTTGATTGTATTGGTCAGAGATTTGAGCTGTAAAGATGGTGTTTCTGGTTTAAATGCTCCAAGTTTGACACAAGGGTTGCGCTGGTTCAGCAATGTGCTGAATGCCAAAGTTTCACTTTGAAGATTAATGAGCAGAATGTTTTTGTGAATTCACTTTTATATTGGGTTTCTGTGGGTTAAAGTTGTGTTTTGCTAATTTGGGAGATTCTTCCGAACCTGTCCTCATTTTGTGGTAATAAATACATGTTTAATTTAAAATGTATTGAAGCGCATTAATCTATATAAATTGTTAACCTTTTAAATAGCAGTTCCTCGTATTTTATATATATTTTTTAATTTTTTTAATTTTCATCTTCTTTTGTTACTCGTTTGTTGTTATATCCATCCTAATTTCTCTTAATATGTTCCATGCTTGCACTCCTTAACCTTGGTATCTTGAACATCTCTTACCTTTGATAACAGTTATATGTTTTGAGTCTGTGCTGTTGGAACTATTACTCATAGTATGCTACCCAGGGTTGCAAGGTTTATATTTGTTGCAGTTTTATTTTTCCTCTGTTTTGGTTGTTTAGCTTTCCATTTAGGTTTTAGTGAGATTAACTTGATTACAAAGTGGAGAATTTGTGATAAACAAGACTTTGATAATGGAAGGAGTAAAATTATGGATCAGTTAATCAGAATTTTGCTCTGGTTACCCTTGAATTTCTTTGCTTAGGCAATTGCCTGTTTTCTTTTTTCTTCATGTGTTAGGACCATTGAGGGCCCATTAAGCACTAGGTCAACTCCACCTTTTGGTATTGCATTCATCCATGGTCAATTGTTGCAATTATGTAATTTGCTATTTTATTTTCATTGTCAGATTGTCTCGGCAGGCGGTTGGGGCCAAAACTTCTTGGCAGAGCTGATGACTCTGGGGTAAATAACATCTTCCTCTTTATTGTATTGCTTTTTTTTATTATTTTTTATTGCACTTGATTGTCAATAACATAGTCCTATTTCTATTTATTACTTCAGTTGCTTAACTTTTATATTGTGACTGTTTAAGCAGAGGCTGGTCAAGGAATTTGTTAAGATACTCAACCAAGTAAATACTGAAGAAGTTCCGGACCGTCTGAAGCTTCCAGAGTCCTTCCGCCAGCTTGTTTCTGATACTAAAAATAACAAATATACTGCAAAAGAATTTGCTCTGATCTTGAAGGGAATGGTATGTAATGCATCCTTTGTATATCTTTAACTCCCTATACGTGTGTATCTTGCTAAATTGCTTAGAGTGTGTATTGTGTGTTTATCATCCAATAGAAGTTCAAAATGTATCTTCAGTTTTTTAAAACGTACTTCATCATTAACTTGAGAATACATGTGCTTCTCTGAGTTACTAAAAGTGATGTTTTACCATGTGCGCCTCTTATGTGGTTGTTGGCATAGAGAAGCACACAATCTTTACTATGGACAAGAATGTTATAAAAAATGTGTATTTTCTTTGGAATTGAATTAGATCATCACCAAGATTTGATGAATTGTTTCCCATTCTTTTTCAAATCCAGAGGAAGAAGTAAGGGTAGCGGGGTTGGTTGTGTTTCCTTGACATATTTGTAACATAATCTTATGCATCTTTTACAGTTTGAGCTTAGATGCTCAAAGTTGTTGAAATCATGTAAATTTTATATGTTGTCAGGCCTAATTTTCTTCTGGTAAAAAGGAACTCATGCTTTCTACTTTATAATGGAGCTTAATTTTGTTGTGAATTTTTAGACCACATGCTTTTATGTTGTGGACTTGGAATATAATTCTAGTGGATGATTGATGCATGTTTAGTTATTGCCAATGAGAATAGAGATCCTGGGTGTGTAATGTGTGTATTTCCATATCTTTTCTTAATGTACGGAATTCTATAAGTTAATTAGGAACTGCTTGCCTCTGTTTGCAGATGGAAAGATTGGAAAGGGAGATCAAGGCAGCAAAGTTTGCTGAGCTTACAAATAAACACTTTGCTGCAAGTTCCATTCCAAAAGGCATTCACTGCCTTTCTTTGCGGTTAACTGATGAATACTCCTCTAATGCTCATGCACGCAAACAGTTGCCTTCACCTGAATTACTTCCTTTGCTTTCTGACAATTCATACCATCATTTTGTGGTGTCAACTGATAACATTCTGGCTGCTGCGGTTGTTGTTAATTCTACTGTCCAGTCTTCTCTAAAGCCTGAAAAAATTGTTTTCCATGTCATTACAGACAAGAAAACATATGCAGGCATGCATTCCTGGTTTGCATTGAATCCCATCTCTCCTGCTATCATTGAAATAAAAGGTGTTCATCAGTTTGATTGGTTAACAAGAGAGAATGTTCCAGTGCTTGAAGCAGTTGAGAACCATAACGTGATTAGGAAGTATTACCATGGGAATCATGTGGCTGGGGCCAATCTGAGTGATACCACTCCTAGGACATTTGCATCAAAATTGCTGGCTAGAAGTCCAAAATATATCTCTTTGCTCAACCATCTTCGAATATATTTGCCAGAGGTAATTTCTTATCCTGATGGTATCTGTTTCCCTTTATATAGTTTGATATTCATGAAATATGGATCTCTCTCTCTCTCTCTCTCTCTCTCTCTCTCTCTCTCTCCCTAGCTCTCTCTCTCTCTCACACACACTAAGTAAAGCACAGTCACACCATTGTATGACATGCATTTAGGTCTTTGTTTCTCATGAAGGGGGTGAAGCTTACCATGAACTTATATGTATTTGCCCAGTGTTCCCTATGCCTTGCCCTGACTGGAACCTATAAAAGTAAGAAAACATAAGGGTTGGGAATAAGTAGATTGACATAGATATCATTTACATAATTTGTGTTGAAAAATTGTGATAATTTTAAACTAAGCCACGTCATTTCCTTTTTTTTTCCCCCTCCCTTGGTGGTCTTGTGAAGGATATATTTTTTTTTTCTGCAGCTCTTTCCAAATCTCGACAAGGTGGTTTTCTTGGATGATGATGTTGTTATTCAGCGTGATTTGTCACCCCTCTGGAATATTGACCTTAATGGAAAAGTCAATGGAGCTGTAGAAACATGTAAAGGTGAAGATGAATGGGTGATGTCTAAGCGATTCAGGAATTACTTCAATTTTTCTCATCCCCTTATAGCTAAGAATTTGAACCCAGATGAATGTGCATGGGCCTATGGGATGAATATTTTTGACTTGCTCAAATGGCGACAGACAAATATTAGAGAAACCTATCATACGTGGCTTAAGGAGGTATTAACTTATGTGCCTATAATTTGTAAATCTTCTGTATCTTTTTAATTTGTTATATTTCAGGTTAGCTTAATTTTGGATATATATATATTTAAGTTCAAATATGTTAAATTTGGAAAACTAATCAAGACATGGCATTCCCAAATATTTGAATCCACAGATCAAATTTGTGCTTCCTGTTTGTTATTTGCTTTACAACTATTTTGACACCGGGATCTTCATTTTAAATCTGTGCAAACCGAAATTCTGTAATTTTGGTGAAATCGCAGGGTAAAACTGCTTTTAAATCTGCCCACTATTTGTAACCATTAGATCAGTCTCGTCTTGTTTCCTAATATAAGTAATTGTTGTCATTTGATTATATCATCAATATACAATTGAGTTTGCCATAGTGCCAACACTACTGCATCCTTTCTGTGAATAACCAAGTCATGTTACCATGCAAACATCACAAACCCCGTCCCCTGCCTGTGTTTTTGTTGTTGGGGAGGGAAATATGCTCTTATGCAAAGTAGGTATCTAGTTCAGCCACATTCTGGTGTTGCTTTGACAGCTGAGATTTCATGGAACACATCTTTTGTTAATCCTGTTTTGCATTGTTTGTCAAGTGTCACAAATTTTTGGCATTTCTCATGAATATTGTGGGCCATTGCAGAATCTGAAGTCAAACTTGACGCTGTGGAAGCTTGGTACTTTACCTCCTGCTTTAATTGCATTCAAGGGTCATGTTCACCCAATTGAACCCTTTTGGCACATGCTTGGCTTGGGCTACCAGAATAAGGACCAACATTGAAAGCGTAAAAAGGGCTGCAGTAATTCATTACAATGGCCAATCAAAGCCATGGTTGGAGATAGGCTTTGAGCATCTTCGACCATTTTGGACCAAGTACATAAACTACTCCAATGACTTCGTCAGGAATTGCCACATCTTGGAGTAGGAATTCATCAATGAATAGCGTTTAACACAAGATGGAACATAAGATCATTGTCCGCCTAAGAGAAATTTCTGGTATGCATTTGAGGAAGAAAATTGGAGTTGACCAAATTGGCCGTGCAAACAATTTCTGGATTTGCTGCTTTCTCCCTTCCGAAGAAGATGACCTGCACGAGCATGGGTTGAGATTCATTCTTTCAGTCTGTATAATAGCATTTCACATCTATTCTTTTTTTGGTTGCACAAAGGACATTATTTTTGGCCTCCTTCATAGATCTTACCTATGTCTAATTGCTGAGAAGGAAATAATGGGCGAAAAGGCATGGATGGATAGATGAGTTGATGCAGTTGGTTGTGTACAAATTGCGAGGGAAGGAAGCTAGGGATGTGGTTCCTCTTTTTGGCTCCTACTTTGGCCCCTTAGGCATGGGGATGGAACTTGTTTTGTTTCCTTTAGTATTCATTTTTATATTCCTAATTAGTATTTGTTGCCATCCACCGATTTTTTCTTCTTATCTTGTATGTTTGTCATTATGATGACCTTAGATGACTAGATTCTTGGGCTTTTGCTCAGATAGAGGTTCCCTGGGGCCTGGAGTCGAGGAACTATCTTAGGTTACATGTCGGCACAGGTACTGTATGATTCATTAGAAATGGTTGAAATATGCAGAATTTTTTTTTTCATATTTACTGTTTCTCCGTGATTTAGTGTATGATGGTGCCTTAAATGGATGCCATGTTTATCTTGAACTTCTATTTGCTCACTGACTACGCTATTCATGGGAACTTATCAAATCTGAATTGGGATGGTTTTTAAACGGTATAAATGCTCATTCAAAAGGCAGAGCACTTCTGGAAATGGGAAGAGGATGTTGGGGAGGACGTCTGTCTTTTCATATGCTTGTCATTTGGAGAGAAGATTATTCTCTCGGTTTTTTTTTTTTTTTTGCCCTTTTCAGATCTTATTTTATTTTTTTCTCGGTTGGAGGAGAGTGAAGAGAGTTGTTCGATCGTCACACTCTAAGCTGCTGCAATATGTGCAATCCGCAAAGGATGCCTACGAAAATTTTCAACCCCATGTTTTCTCCTTTCTCCTGTCTCCTATTTCTTGAATTGAAGGCCTACCAAAACAAATCATTCTGGTAACCTAATTTCATGATTATCATGTCTCAACTTAATCCAATCAAGCATAACCTGAAAAATGATAAATAGGCCGGCAAACATGGGTGGCCATCTTTGCTTCCAAGTCTGAAATTGTTTTAAGCTAGAATGACAGAGAAAATGTTACCGTGACAGGTGGCCAAGATTAAACTATTCTAATGTTCTATGAAAAATGAAAATATAAATTGAGAATTTGCTCTTTTTTTTTTTTTTTTTTAGGTTCCAGTATCTTGAAGAAACAACTTATTCCTTTCTTTTGTTTAAGGAGAGTACCTCTGTAATTATTTATTTCATTCATATTATTTACTACTTTTATTTATTAGTGATCATTAGAGTGGTAAAGTTGCAAATGTAAGCACAGTCCAAAGCGAAAACAAAGACATCATTTTTTTTTTTTTTTGACAAACCCCAAAGGCGTAGGGGAAAAAAGGGAAGGACTTAAGGTAGGACAAAGCCATCATCTTTAAAAACATCATTGATTATACCAACCAAAAAAAAAAAAATAGAAATGGTGAAAGAAAATATGTCGATTTTACCACACACTTAGGAGGATTGAAAGGAGAAGGCATAGGGCACAAGAGGATGGATTCGTTGACCATAGACCTAGAAAACTCCGAAACAGCCTCTTCTATGGAAGATTTCTTTCATCTCTTCCTCTTCTTCTTCTGACTTTATACATTAATTACTTTTATTATTTTACTACTAATGCATCACACACATTGGGTGCTCCTCCTTCTCTATTGGCTTGTCTGCCCCAACTAAAAAGTTTGGTGGGGAAAAAGAGAGAAAGAGGAGACCCGGATCAGTTACTTACCCAAGTAAGGCCACTCAAGTACAGTACAATTTTATCTAATCCCGAGTGAATGATTAGTTCTTGATCGATTCTGTGATCATCCCAGTTGATGTCTTGCATTGAAGTTTGACTTTTTTCATTGATTTGAATTTTGGATGTGACCCAGTTAAAGATTTGACTTTTGAATGGTGATTCTGTTTGCAGTGTAGCTATTTCGAGTATTTGTGGATGTATATTTGTTGGCTATAGCTATCACTGTAACTATTGTTTTCTACCATCAATCCTTTTATAAATTACTTTCTTGCTTTTGTTCTTGCACATGATCTACTGGATCAGAAATAGCTTATTGGATTCAGATTTATTTTAGATAGGTCTAGGTTGGATTTATATTCTTTCTTGAGAACGCTTAAATTCAAAGATTGAAGCTTTTGTTTTTTTTTTTTTGTTTAAACTATGGTGTTAGATGTAATATGCATATATATTTTTTTTACGAGGATGGAATGTGTACCTAGCTTCCGAGCCTTGATAGCTTTTATTCTTTCTGCATAAATATTGACCTTTTTTAAAGGGGAAAAAAAACTAAATTCTTGTCCGTTCTTCGCAGAAAGTAAGGACTTGGATGAATTCTATAAATCATTGTGGAGATCCAATTTTCAGAAATCAGTGGAAGAACTTTTAGAAAAGATTTTGTGGATTGGAGATTGCATAGGACCCCAGTCAAGATTTTGGGTTCTGATGTCTAGAGTCTCTGAGATGGCAGAAAAATCTGCATCCCAAGATCAGCTAGAAATCAAGTTTAGATTGATTGATGGATCAGATATAGGCCCCAAGAGCTATCCTGCCGCAGCTAGTGTGGCGACCTTGAAAGAAAGTATTCTCGCTCTGTGGCCCAAAGGTAAGTTGGCTCTTTCATTTGACTATGGTTTACAATAAATGCGTCTTCTTTTTCCGATATTCTTGTGTATTGATTAGATTGTCGTTAGCTGTGAATATTTTGGTAACCCTGAACTGAGCGTCGGATGATTTTGTAGATATACTAAGATCTTAACGGCTAATGTCCCTGTATGATTGAAATTTCTGTAACTTCTTATGAAATTAGCAAGTTTGACAATTCTTTTCCGTTTTAGGCATCATGAACTCAAAGGTTAATGCAATAACTAAGTTTCCCTCAGGTAGATTGATGATCCATGGAATTATTAGCATGAGTGATAATTCAGTTAACTGTCAGTCAGCTTAAGCTTATATCAATTTCTCCTCTCCAGGAATAGATATTTGTCTGGCAGTTTTCCCCATTGTCTAGTTTATATATCTACTCTGTTTAAATAAATGGTTTTCACCTCCACACACCCTCTCACACCTTCAGTTGCTGAGCACAGAATTGGAAGTGGCCCTTTTCCTACCTTGCTCAATTTCAGGCTGAAGTATTTAAAAGTATTCATACTAAATGCTCAGGAAAGAAGCACAAGTCAAAAGAAACCAAACAAATTTTCCTTCCCTTTTGTTGTTTGAGATTTTGGATGGCGAAGGGATCGTGCATATTGGATCAATAATTTAGACTATTAGATTAAGGGCAATGAGGTTGCATGAGTATTCCTCTGTTCCATGCTATTGTGTATATTTACTAGGAATTGTTTTGATATGTTGTTCTAGGACTGAAAATTCAATTTGTTTGATAAACACGTACTTCTATCATGGAAGTTTTGGTGAGTCTTTTCAAGATTTTATTGGTGAGCATGCTAGGCTGTTTAATGTTCAAAGTGTCTTGAGACCTTTTTTTATATATAGACCTGATGTCTGTCAATCCTCCTTTGTGTACATAGAAGTTTTGATACCTTTTCTTATATATATAGACCTGATGTCTGTCAATCCTCCTATATGTGTGTGTGTGTACTGAGGAATCTTGTTCTTCTCAGTATTTTAGCTTGGCTTTAGATCGATGAATTTGGAGCAACATTTGTTTTTGTTTTTCATGGTTATGAATAGAAAGCTAGTTATAGTTTCTGAGAGAGACCTAAGAATTAGGCTCATTGTTAGTTATCCTTGCTTTATAAAATTGTCAAATTACCAAGACAAATCAATACTCAGTACAAAGTTTTGTTCAGAATGGCAGGTGGCTTATGCAGCTTGTGTAGAAATCGTGAGAGCAGACAATGAAAAAGAGATTGAAATTCTTATCCAGCTCATGAACCATATTACTATAATGGTTATCTAATGTGTCTGCAATGCTACAAACTTACGTACCAATAAGGGAGTCAGCTGCCATAACATTGACTGACTTGGTCATGATTTTTAGCTAACAGATATCTCACAGAAATCTCTGTACTTTGAATCAGTTACATTTTTGTTATATTTATTGTCATGCAATATTCATTGGGAGAATAATCCTTATCCTTCAGTTTCTACCATTGTGTTTATGCCCTTTGAAAAATGCATACTCAAAAATTACATAACAAGTGATATGTTGAAGTAACATGTTGAATATGGACTCCCATGTAGTGTAGAAATAATAGATGATTACGTGTTAAACCCCATTCTTGTGCAAGCTGTTTGCTGAACGTTTAGGATCATTTAGTGTGACATGACTCTTGTTTTGATAATTTGTTGGTCTTCTTTTTGTACCTGGTTATGATGATAGGTCTTAAATTAAGCCAGTTATCCATCTCTTTCTTTTTTGAACAGATAAGGAAAATGGTCCTCGGACAGTTAAAGATGTCAAGTTGATAAGTGCAGGAAGAATATTGGAGAACAATAGAACAGTTGGGGAGTGTACGAGCCCATTATGTGATGTTCCAGGTGGAGTCATAACCATGCATGTTGTTGTTCAACCACCTCCCCAAGAAAAAGGTCAGAGGCTTAGCAGCAAAACTCCAATAATGCAAAAATTTTCTGAAATTTGATGCGGAAGAGGATTACTTTTTTCTTAATACATGGCATATTTTAAGATCAGATGAAATAAACTGTTTAATTTGTCATCTTGATTTTCTTTCTCATTCTTTTTAATGAGCCATATATTTCTCCAATGACGGACTCTTCCTAGATAACTGAAGTTTGGCAATTTTCCTTTGTAACAGAAAAGAAGGTACAAAGTGACACCAAGCAGAACAAGTGTGGCTGTGTCATATTGTGAAGTTCAGCTCTTAAAGCAGCATTACTTAAGGTTGATAGGGCTTGGTTTTATTTATTACCTGTGGTATGCTTTGCAAAAATTAATAAATTGCGTTCTTGGTTCTTATACAGGTGAAGAACTTGGATTGGGTATAATAGAGAATCAGGTTAAGTGGATTGCTAACCAAAACGGGGGCAGTTGCCCTAGTTGAAACATAAATTTCTGGGCACGCTTTGGCTCTACTTCCATTTCACTTGTTACACATCCCACAGTCCCATTATGCATTCATGGCCTGCAATTCATTTCATCAGTTGAAACTTTGTTGCTTCAAATAATGTAAATTGTGGATTGTCGTTTGTTTCGGCTTAGACTAAACACCTCAGTTGTGTACCCTTGTGGTGGACCGCTCAAGCCATGATGTAATTAGTGTCTACAAGTATTATTGTTTGTTAGAATTGTACAAGCTGGGATATATATTACACACATAATCTGGATTTATGTCTGTTTTGTTGTTCAAATGATATTTCTTAAAAAATGATTTGGTCTTTTATTGGACAGTCTTGCTTGTAAATTGATCATATAATAAGATTCTACCATCCGTATGATATCGAATTGTGTCTTGCTTGTAAATTGACCACATATTATGGGAAAATTACAGAGTCCCAATAACATCGATTTAGACCATCTTATGTGATTGCTCTTTTATTTTCTCTTATAGAAAGGTTCTGTTCTTCTTAAACCGCCATAGTTTATGGAATTACTTACTTTTCGACAGAAGACAGGTCCAACAATTTCAACCGCTTCCTTTGTCCTTAACCGGTGTTTTGGATTGAAAGTATGGGCCGGTAGATATCTCCATTCTTCTCAATGGATCAATTTTTCACTCCCACCAAGAAAAATACTCCACTAAAAAAAGAATGAATGTATAAAATCTGTCACTTATTTAAGGGTCCCAGCTTGCCCAAGGCCCCAATCATGGACTAATCGAAACAACGAGTGAGTATTGCATGCACCACGCGCGCCACGTGACGTGCCACGTGGTGCACTAGAACCAATCATACATCGCCAAATAATATAAGGTATGACCCACCATTACCACATGGCGATATGTGATTGGTTTTAGTACACCACGTGGCAATGCACGTGGTGTATTGTATACTTTTCCTCGAAACAACTATCTGGAATCCTTCCATGCGCTACCACGTGTATGAACACAATAGTCGACGCAGCTCGCTCCCTGTTTCTATGCCAAAGCCTTTCTTTTCCTTTTTTTTTTTTTGGGTTATATATTTTTTAAGAAATTGGCACATTGGTCACTAGAAATTTTAATGTTTTTATTTTAGTTCTTAATATTACGAATGAATTTCTAGTTAAATTCTCGTGGTTTTATTGAATTATCCTAATAATTCTAGAACACGTTAAACCTTATGTTAGAACAAAAATCACTCAAATGAGCCAATTGAGAGTAACAAAATATATGCTTTTCAATATAAGTTCTTCTAAAATAAATCGCAGATATCAACAGCGATATATACTAATACGATATATACATTTTTTTTTTTTTGGTGAATATACATGATTTTTAAATAGTAACTTTAATACAGCAGAATTTGAATTAGTAAAAGCACCAATATTGAAATTCTTAGCTCTTCTAATTTACACAGGAATTTTAATACGATTTATTTACAAAAGTTTGTGACTTTTTTAAATATTTCATAATAGTATTTTGGGACCCACAAAAATTTTGCCAAATTTTAGAGACCACTAAAGTAATTTGGTTCAACAACAAACACTCACTGGAAACTACGAGAACACTCAACCGCGATCTAGACAAAATTGTCCTAAAAATCCTCCACTTTTTTAAATTCCCACGCAAAGTCCCCCCACGTTCACTATTCTACATCGTCTCAAAGCTCGCTTGGAAAAACGGATATTTAATCGCGCCACAAATAACGAAGTTATACTCCGAAGTCCGTGATATAACGATAATGGCCTCTACGACATCGTTTGCCGGCGTACAAATTCATATTTTGCCGTCTAGTTATACTAGCAGAGCCTCCTTATTTTCACCGCCGGCACCGCTATCGGTGAACTTCCTGGCAAAGCCTAAAGCTCTCCGGAACCTAAATTCGCTTAAATTAAGGCGGAAAGATGCATTTCTCACTAGAAGATCGGAGCATTTTGGCCGGAGGTCCCGGTCATTTGTCGTCCGATGCGATGCCTCAAATGGAAGGGTACTATTTGAATACAAATAATTGAATTTATTATTTTTCAGGTGTTTGTGAAAGTTTTGATTGAATTTTGTCTATTAATCTTGAATGAGTAGCAGATTACGCAGCAGGAGTTTACGGAAATGGCGTGGCAAGCGATTGTGTCGTCGCCGGAAGTGGCGAAAGAGAATAAGCATCAGATAGTGGAGACGGAGCACTTGATGAAGGCGCTTTTGGAGCAGAAGAATGGATTGGCTCGCCGGATTTTCTCCAAGGCTGGTGTGGATAATACTCGCCTTCTAGAAGCTACTGATAAGTTCATTCAACGCCAACCAAAGGTAACTCTTGAACTAATTCTACAAGCTATTAGAGCTGTTAGTTTGCCTGCTGATGTGAAGCTTAATATTTTCTTTCTGTTTAAACTATCTGCCATTTTGTGGTTATGCTTATCGCTATGTACACTTGGTTGGTTTATATGTGCACTGCGAGTCGCATACCTGAGTTCAATGACGGCGATTGTTCCTTTCAGTAGTTATAGATGGGAGTCGGCAGGTGCTTGTATTGAGTTTACTGCGAATGCATAGATAAGTGATTCTTAGATTGATCAAGATTTTAGATCAAAGGATACTTCATTTGTTCTAGTATTATGGGTAATTTCAATATGTTTCACCTACTTGTAAACCTGAATTGGCTTTGCATATTGTGCCAGGTTCTTGGTGAGTCAGCTGGTTCAATGTTAGGACGAGATTTGGAGGCCTTGATTCAGCGAGCAAGGGATTATAAGAAAGAATATGGTGATTCATTTATTTCGGTTGAGCATTTGGTCCTTGGTTATGTACAGGATAATCGATTTGGGAAGCAATTGTTCAAGGATTTCCAAATTTCAAGAAAAGCAATAAAAGATGCCATAGAGGCCATAAGAGGACGCCAAAAAGTTATTGACCAAGGTGACCATAGTTCTTTTCTAGTTATAAATTTATAGTGTTGTCCATACATGTGCATGTTAAGGGGGCTCGAGTAAACGGTATTATGTTGTTTTGCTGTTTTTGGATCATTTGATGCTAGCTTACTTCTAAATTGTATTCTTTTTCGCTGCACTTACAAGGGAACATATCTTTTAAATATGTGTATGCTTTTCTTGCTCTGTATAATGTCTTCTGAAATTTTTTGCTGTGATTAATAAATTTATGGACTGAGATGGTGGTTAGGAGTTTGCACAAGAATCTGGCATTTGATGCATTACATTTTGGGGTTCTTTCTAGTCAAATGAGTTTTTTGACTTATTTAGTATTCACATGTGTCTCTGTGGAATACCTGTACACTTAATATGATTTATGGAAAATGGGTCAGTTATCAGCTAATCGTTTCTGTCCAATGATGTCCCTGCGGAGTACCTATACATTTAGTCAACTGGGCAAGGGAGAGTGCAAAAGTATGGATATTAAGTGTTTTTCATGAAATTATGATCTATGATTTACTGATTCTTAGAATGCACACCATTGTCATCATAATTTTGCTTAATTTTCCACGTTACCCTACGGCAGAGACTTATGTGGACATTATTTTCTATGTACTATCATTAGGGGGTGTTTCTTTACTGTTCTGTATGTTTTAAAGTTCCTCTTATAGATAAATAGTTTGATGCAGATCCAGAAGGTAAATATGAGGCATTAGAGAAATATGGAAAAGATTTGACTGCCATGGCAAGAGAAGGAAAACTGGACCCTGTTATAGGACGAGATGACGAAATTCGAAGGTGCATTCAGATTCTTTCTAGGAGAACAAAGAACAATCCTGTTCTAATAGGTGAGCCGGGAGTTGGAAAAACTGCAATTTCTGAGGGGTAAGCTCTAGATCCTCTTGTTCTGTTGCTGCTTGGAATATAATCCTCTAGACAAGCAAAAAATGATATGGATCATGACGATGCATGTTTTCTTATTTTAGGTTTGTTATGAATTCTTAATTTTGGGATTCAAATCCTCCTTGAGAAATAAGAGTTCTTATGGAAGTTACATTTTGGTAGAAAAATCTATTGTCAAATCCTCAGGAATTTGTGGTACTTCTGTAGACTTTTCATTAGACCTAGAATCTCATTTTGTTTGTCCCTGTTTGACAGGCTTGCCCAAAGAATTGTGCAAGGAGACGTTCCTCAAGCACTGATGAACCGGAGGGTGTGTAATTTAGATGTTTACGGTCAACTTCTCTGTTAAAAGATTGTTGTTGTTGTTGCTCTCCCCCCCCCCCCCCCCCCCAAAAAAAAAAAAAAAAAAAACCGCTGGCACTGGGGTTTTTTTTTTTTTTTTGGGGGGGGGGGGGTATCTTGGAGTTTGGCTTGTAAGAAAACCATGAAACAATGAGGGTACTGTCCTTATTGATTCATTTTCTGGATGCAGTTGATATCCCTGGACATGGGAGCACTTATAGCTGGTGCTAAATACCGTGGAGAATTTGAAGACAGACTGAAAGCGGTGCTCAAGGAAGTCACAGATTCAGATGGGCAGATTATCCTTTTCATTGATGAGATCCATACAGTTGTAGGAGCAGGTGATTTTTCATACAATGTTGTGGGTGGTCATTACAGATAAATAGGTTGAATGCATGGATGGTTAATATTCGGTGAAGCAAGTTTATGATGCTTTAGCTTCTCTTGTTTAGCTCTTCAACCTTAACTGCAGCATCACTCTCTATATTTTATGCCCATGAGCTACATTTTATGATTCATATATTTACATGCTTGAGTTTGTTTATCAGATATAACAAATTTTTAAGATTGTTCATCCTAATTTGTCTTGCGATACTGTGGTCTACACATGCTATATATTGTAGTTCATGGTGCTTGATGTTTTCCAGAAGTCTTAAGTTCATCAAATGAAAGAAATAGATTTTTTGTTTTGTAGGTGCCACCAACGGTGCAATGGATGCTGGCAATCTCTTGAAGCCCATGCTTGGCCGTGGAGAATTACGATGCATTGGTGCAACAACATTGGATGAATATCGTAAATATATTGAGAAAGATCCAGCCTTGGAGCGTCGTTTCCAGCAAGTTTATGTTGATCAACCCACAGTGGAAGATACCATATCTATTCTTCGTGGACTTAGGGAAAGATATGAGCTGCATCATGGAGTTCGCATTTCAGACAGTGCACTGGTAGAAGCTGCAATTCTTTCAGATAGATACATCAGTGGACGCTTTTTACCTGACAAAGGTACGCCTGATCACTTTGCTACAGAAAAAGCATAATTCGGTCAGTAGGAATCATAGATATATGGAAAAAGCATCCGTATAAGCATTTAAATTTGGTATTTCAATCAAGCTTTCTTTTTCGAGGATTTTTTTTTTTTTTTTGAGATTTTGCTCATTTAGAAGAATAATGGGGGCCTATGATGTTAAGGTTGTTTGATGCAATAGTGAAGTTGTCTGTGATTTCTGAGCCCTTCGATCTATTTTGGATATATGTGCTTAATGCGATTATTTGTAGCATATCTTTTATGCACTGGATTATTATCTTGTCTATAAAAGGGTTCTGCCAATTTTCAAACTGCTGGTCGGTATTAATGTTGTGTTGAAGACATCCATTCATGATAATGTTAATGTAAAATTTGGATCTTTGTTTATGTCTATGTTAGGTATTGATTTCTTCTGATCTTATGGGTGACATGTACATCTTACTTCCTGATAGTGAAATTCTTTGCTTATGGAGACTATGTAGTTGAATCACAAGGATACATGAGAATGATGCATGAGAATCAAGCTAAGCTCCTTCAATATCTGTCATTTTCTTGTTTTGCTAGTAATTGCAGTAGTTGTATGATCTTGTGTATTTCACCCGACTGCATTAGTATTGCTATCTCTCCGGAACTAAGTCGGAAGAAGCTCTAATGCAACATTTCAACTGCAGCTATTGACCTGGTCGACGAAGCAGCTGCTAAACTGAAAATGGAAATAACTTCAAAGCCGACAGCCCTTGATGAGATTAATCGTGCTGTTCTGAAACTGGAGATGGAGAGACTTTCTCTTAATAATGATACAGACAAAGCATCAAAGGAAAGATTGAATCGCCTTGAGGCAGAGTTGTCTTTGTTGAAGGCTAGGCAAGCTGAGCTGAATGAACAGTGGGAACACGAGAAGACTGTAATGACACGCATACAGTCGATTAAGGAAGAGGTATGTATTCTACCTTCTGTCATCCCCAGGGATGGGGTTCTCCTTCCCTCTCCTTTGATGTGCATTTTTGAGCTTGTTGCTTCTGTGGCCTCAAACTGAAATTATTCAGCAAGAAATGCATAGATCTTCATTTTCATGCTGAAAACATGGCTAACGTGTAAAGGTGGACTTTTGCTTTTTTGTCAAGGCCAAAAGCATAACTACAAAAACAGCAATGGTGACAATGACGGATGTTACTTTTTACACAGATTGACAGGGTAAATGTTGAGATCCAGCAGGCTGAGCGGGAATATGATCTTAACCGTGCGGCTGAACTGAAATATGGGAGCCTGAATTCTTTGCAGCGTCAGCTTGAAGAGGCAGAAAAAGAATTAGATGAATATATGAAGTCTGGAAAATCCATGCTTAGGGAAGAAGTTACTGGGGATGATATTGCTGAGATTGTGAGTAAATGGACCGGTATACCAGTTTCCAAGCTAAAGCAGTCAGAAAGGGAAAAGCTGTTGCATCTGGAGGAAGAGCTTCATACAAGAGTTGTTGGTCAAGATCCTGCCGTGAAATCTGTAGCGGAGGCTATCCAACGATCTCGAGCTGGCCTTTCAGATCCTAACCGTCCAATTGCTAGTTTCATGTTCATGGGTCCTACAGGTGTTGGAAAAACTGAGCTAGCAAAGGCGCTGGCTTCCTATCTGTTCAATACTGAGGAAGCACTTGTACGGATTGATATGAGTGAATACATGGAGAAGCATGCTGTTTCAAGGTTAATAGGAGCTCCACCTGGTTATGTTGGCTTCGAAGAAGGTGGTCAGTTGACAGAGACTGTTCGCAGAAGGCCGTATGCAGTTATTTTGTTTGATGAGATAGAAAAGGCTCACTCTGATGTATTCAATGTTTTCCTTCAAATCTTGGATGATGGTAGAGTTACTGACTCTCAGGGCCGCACTGTAAGTTTTACCAACACTGTCATCATCATGACCTCAAATGTGGGTTCGCAGTATATAGTCGATACAGATGATGACACCTTGCGTAAGGAAGTGGCCTACGAAACTATAAAACAAAGGGTTATGGAGGCTGCAAGAACCGTTTTTCGTCCGGAGTTCATGAATCGGGTTGATGAATACATAGTATTCCAGCCTCTTAACCGCGATCAAATCAACACTATTGTCAGATTACAGGTAAATTAATTTTCCATTAATAACACTGCTCAGAATTTTTACAATTTTTTTGAAGAATATTATTGCGTTATTGATTCGATGGATATGAGATGGATAAACATTCTGCGAGATGATGTGCATTTTGGGATTAGTGCCCCTATGAACTTGCTAGGAAAATCAAATTTCGATTAATAAAACTGCTTAAAGTTTTCACAAACTTTTTAAAAAAATATTATGGCCATAATGGTTCGATGGCTATGACATGGATAAAAATTTTTGGACGTGTTATGCATTTTGGGGTTAGCACCCCTATGGACTTGGCCAAACCAGCCAGATTATTTAACTAGGATTACTCTTCACATGCACCGACAGTTGTGCATAAAGGTGTATATTGTGCAACAACTTGTTAACAGGCTTGTCAGATTAGTTGTTTAAGGAAAATTTGAGGTATATCTACTTCTGCACACATTTTTCCAGAAGTTTATCATCTTGTTTTGGCACGTGTGTGAGGAACTCAATCATATTCTTGTACTTAATGCTTGACGTGTCTGTTGCAGTTGCAACGAGTACAGCAGCGGATTGCAGATCGGAAGATGAAGATTCAAGTGACTGATGCTGCTGTTCAACTGCTAGGCAATCTTGGATATGATCCTAATTATGGAGCTAGGCCAGTGAAGCGGGTAATACAACAATATGTTGAGAACGAGCTCGCTAAAGGCATCTTGAGAGGAGAATTCAAGGATGAGGATGCAGTGTTAGTAGACACTGAGGTAACAGCATTTGCTAACGGCCAGCTTCCCCAGCAAAAGTTGGTCTTCAGACGATTGGAATCTGATTCAGAAACACCTGCAGAAAATACAGAAACTCTTTCTCAGGCCCTATGAAGTTTGTAAATTGTGCGCCTTTGTGAAAGGCTGAGCTATAATTCAAGTTTTCAGATAGGATTTACGGAGTTTTGGGCAAATGACATGTTATACTATTTAAAGAGACAAAATTTGCTTTTTTCTTTTTTTCCCTTCTGTACACGCAAACATATTCAGGAGAGGAGTGCGAATGCAAATTGCTCAAATGACTGACTACCACCAAATTCCCCTGTGCCTCTGGGCAAAAATCTTCGGCCAACGTGTCAAAGTGGAGGATGTTTCTTGCCGGTTCGTAACACAATGGCTTCCCTCCGCAAACCGAAGAGGGGATGCATGTATACCCAGTAACGCCACCAACTTAATTATTTCTATCCGCGCTGTGCTCTCTCCCTATACCTTGGGCTCCCACCTTTCGGTCAATTTGATATTTATGCCCACAAGCGAGAAAAACAGGAGCTAAACCAGTTAATTTCGGGCTTAGTTGGGCTGCATAGCTGGTTTGCAATCTGTTGCCAATTGCCACTTTCTCTATCCAATAACCTATTGATCATTACACAATATACAAACAGGAGGTGAAGCATACCCGGTAAAATTGTTAGTAGCATGTTGAAAAGACGAGGCAAAATTAAGTAAATCAGATGATCTAACCCTGGTGAAGCATTAAAACTTTGAATTCAAAACCTTTTAGCCTTGTTAGCTAACTTCAGATATGGCAGATGAGGAGAGGGACGCTGAGCAGCGTTTTGAAAAGATGAGGCAAAATTAACTAAATCAGATGATCTAACCCTTCTCAAGCATTAAAAACTTCGAATTCAAAACCTTTTGGCCTTGTTAGTTAACTTCAGATATAGCAGATGAGGAGAGGGACACTGACTTACCATCCCGACGCTAGTGATAATAGGATATCATTTGCCCGGACGCGACACACTGAATGGGCGGATCCTATTGACCTTTATCTGCCTTGAGCCAACTTTTACTATGAATGGAACTTTTAATCTGCTCCTATCCAATTTTGTTTGGAAAAAAATTTTGCGACATCGCAAACTGACCACTAATATAAGTTGTGGATCATGGTACAAAAAGGGAACTGAACAAGAGGTCGGTACAAATAGAAAAAATATCTTTCCACCATCTAAACATACACCACAGGAATAAAAAATTTCTTTATTACGTACTAACGCCGAGCAACATTTAATACAAGCACAGTGCTCTTGCAATTAATGGATGCCATCAAATGGACTAACACACATGCTAATTAACCACAACTCGGAAATTAGCAAGACTACCTTTTCTTAGGCACTCTTGATGACCCAGAGACAACAGAGCTTAGCATGTGACACAGAAAGAGAACCCATAAAAAGCTTTAACAATATTCATTTATAATTGACAGAAACACTGTACAAACTTTAGACAGAATAGAACCAACACCAAACAGGTCAGACACGACCCTCAGCAGCAAGTGTTCAGATCAGAAATCAGCTCCCAGTGCTCACTTCCAGTCAAGTATGTCTAGTAGCCACAGGACCTCTTCTTCTGAGTTGGCAGCATCACAGAAATCCAATTCAATACCAAAAACATCAATGATCCCTTCATTATTGCTATTCTCCAAGAATAGCAAAGAGATCCATGCTCGAATCTCAGACACAAATGGGTGGCTAGGTGCGAAATCGAGATAGTCAAATGCTAAAGCCCGATATGCAGTCCGGTCTATGTAATCAAATACAGATTTGTCAATTATGCAAGCTACTTTGTTGGAATCCTTGCGCACTACAAGCACAGATACGGTAACTGAGTGGCTCGATGGAATGGTAAACCTGGGTTCAACAGGTATAATCATCTTATATTCTGGACCCTCCAAGTGGTACTTAAGCACATCAGAAATTCCATGAGGCGGAATCCAGATTCCATTCTGGAGAGTAGGTCCAGGAACAACCACTGAGAAGATTAAACTGTTCTCGCTCCATATGTCAACATAGAATTCCAGGTCATTCAAAGAGAGCCTAGGAGGGAGAAGTTTCTTGTGATGCTGCCGCTTATAAAATGTTTGAAACAGTTTGCGGTAAGTTACGGTGGGAGGCTGCAACTGCTTACAGATTGATGGCCATCTCTTCGCACACACGCATTTCCAGAAATAATCATCTTGAGCAATCTCTCGCCACTGCTTACTTACCACCATACATTTGGCCAGGTCAGCGCCTTCCAGCAACGGAAACACAGCCTTCAAAATTTCATCACAGGGCATTCTCGTGCAAAGGAATGACTTTCAGGTGATGGCACCCTGCTCAGTGTATTAGAATCCTAGAAGTGGTTATTCAGAAACTAGACATAAAGATGTGCACACAGAAGACAGTAACTGAAAGATTCAATCTCTTATGCACAAGCAAAAAGAATTCGTTAAAGCAGAAAAAACAACAAACCATTTTAAAAAATGCGGTAAAAATCTGTTCAAAAATAGAACAAAAATCAGATTTGTATTGATCAACACCGGGCATAAAGGAAACAAACCATCCATTTAACAGTATGATACGTATCTTACTATGATCAACAAAAGAAAATAATACAGCACGAATACAAAACTGAAAATAGGTGAAAGAGCCATGAAGGAGTATAACAACTAGAGCCGTCATCCGAACCGAGCTATTCGCGAACATGGCTCGGTTCGGCTCGTGAAGGCTCGAGTCGGCTCGTTCGTATAGCTAAACGAGCCGAACTCAAACAAGAAATTTGGCTTGTTTATTAAACGAGCGAACACGAGCCTTGTTCGTGAACGCTCGTTTGTGTTCGCGAACAAGGGATAATTATGTGTTTTCACCCCCTTAGTATTTCCCATACCATACCCTAATTCCCTTACCTAACTATAGTTCCTCTCCTTAGTACTCTCTTCTTCAGATCTTCTCACTACCGTCGCCACACCACAAAGCCACAAAGCCTGCATCCCTCTTAACCACCGCAAATCACCACCAACAACTGCGCAAAATCACCGCCAGTCACCACAATTTCTTTCTCCTTTTAGACCGCCAGCATCACTGATCTTTCAAGCTCATCTTCTCTTTTAAACCACTATCACCACTGCCGCTCTTTGTGTCTGCCGATCCACTGCTCTCTCCTGCCAATTGCATCCTCTAAACCACCAAGCCCACGAAGAAAGAAGCTATTGACTGATCTTTCAAGCTATTGACTGAGCCTTGTCCAATTTCTTCGTTTCACGAAGAAAGAAGCTGTCTGTTTTTGCCTGCATTTGGTGAGTGAAATTATTTTTACCATAGTTAATTTCTTTTTTGAAGGATTCTGTGTAATAAACCCCTGTCTTGGCAACTGTTTTCGGTGTTCATTGTGAGCTATTTTGTTTTTTGATTGGATTTGTCCAAAATCCAAAAGTTTTCTGTTACGGGAAGGCATTATTACGTTTCAATTGGACTTTGGCATTCCAGAATCAAAGTACTAAGACAATCATGACTAACGAAATGCCTGTAAAGTAAAACGGAAGCAAATTTCAGTTTGGTATGCAATCATAATTTGCCTTAGAATCAAATGTCTCAGCAAAGAAATTGTACTTCTTGTAGAAAAGAAATTTAGAAACAGCGAAGGGATCTAAATTACTTCTATTTGTGTAAACTTTTTGCCTCTGGAGAACCCGGCATAAGAGCCAAAAAAATCATCGGGCCGTGATGACGTCCAAGCACTTTGTTTTTTGTCCCTGAGTTATATCTTGCTACTTGACTAATCCCAGATTGTGCTTTGATGAACCTCATTTCGTGGTAGGAAAGGGAAAGAAGAAAAGAAAAAAAGAATGGTTTCTTTAATATATTTGTTTGCTTCACTTTCGGAAAAATTACATTATCAACATCTCTTTATTGAGCCAAATATATATATATATCTTAGATATATTAAAACTTTACTTAGATTATTCCATACCTTGAAGATGGATTACCTTAAAGTCGGTTGTGCAATTAAAGTAACAAGCACCATTCAGTGCTCTTTAAAGTGACAAAAGCAAAAGTGTATTTTACATTTACGTGATAGTTAACTTCCATACCTTGAAAATGACCTTTTATCTTTTATAGAATTTAATTTTGTTATATAAAGTTAGTGTCTCATTTGACATAATATTATATGGAACTTTAATTTTTGTGACTGTATGTCAAAACCTAACACTTGAAGTCAAACTGTCATGTCTAAACACATATATAATTTACACATTAAGCATAGTCTTTAGATGCATGTTGATAATGATTATGCCCAACCCATCCCTGTTGGCTAGCTCTCTTAGTTTCATTTCAATGCACATAGCAATAAAGTTAACAAAGAAACAGCTGTCCACATCTACTAATAAGAAAAGAAAATTTTTCTTTTTTTCAAAATTGCATGTAAAGAACTATTAATTGCCGGTGGTTGGATTTTCTTCAAAGAACATGACTTTTGATTGCCACTGGTGTATTTTCTCAGTGAATGTGATTGGTTCAGATCATTTTCTTAATGTATATGATGTTAACAAATGAATTATTGTGTAACACAACTCTTGATGTTTATTACAATATAGCTGAAAATGGATATTGCGACAGTTGATGATTATCTTTATTAATTTTCTGCACATGCTCAAATATATTATCTTTACATTCAATTGTATTTATTTCTATTTTATGAAAAATTCTGTACTTATCCCATGTGTGCCAGTGGTGATTCATTTGGAAGCAAAATTAAACAAAGGATTTGTTTTTTAATTTTCCTCCCTTTCTTTTTCAATTAAAAAAGATGAGTTGAAAACTTTTTTGAGTAATATTACTGCATTTTCAGTTCAAGTATATTATGTAAATATTACTACTACATTTTTCAAATTTGCATTGTATACCAAGTCCTCCATTTCACTGCTGCCTTTTTCAGTTCAAGGATGTGAGTCTTAATTTTTTTTTTTCATTTAATATATGCAGGCATGTCAAGTCCTCTATTTCATTCACATCAAGGATCTTCCACCAGTCCGATGACTATGGAGTTTAATAATGAAGACGTGAATCAAACTAACTATATTGAAGAGGATGATGATGAGATGCACGATGATATAGAAATCACAGAAGAACAGGGCAAAGGCAATGAGGCTGAAGAAAAAAGTGATGATAGGCAAACGGTGGCATACAAAAGGAAACCAAGAAAAAAGAAATCAACTGCATGGGATGAGATGAAGGAAGTAACTGTGGATAATGGCACAAAGAACGTGCAATGCAACCACTGTAAGGAACTTTTTGCCAAAAGTGTGTCGGGTACCACCACTCAATATAACTGCCATTTGAAGAATTGTTTGCAAAGGAAGCTCAAGCTGGGGGAGCAAAATAAACAAAAACAGCAGGTGTTATCTTTGACAGAAACAGCAGCAGCAGATGGTATTTCCTCCATTACTAACTTTTCGTATGATCATGCTAAGGTGAGGGAACTTGCATCTCATATGGTTCTTGGCCATGAGTATCCATTTTTAATGACGGAACATGCTATTTTCAATAAGTTTTTGAAAGTTGTTTCTCCATTTTATCAAAAAATAAATAGACATGTTGTTAAGAAAGATTGTGTTACTACTTATGAGAATGAAAAAAGAAAATTGAAGATGATATTGAAAAGTGTTAATAGAATTATTATTACGACTGATTTGTGGAAGTCGGGTCAAAAAATTCAATACATGGTTGTAACTGGGTATTTTGTTGATTCTGAATGGGTATTACAAAAGCTTGTATTGAATTTTTGTAATGTTCCACCCCCACATACAGGAGTTATAATTGCTGATGCTCTTAGTAAGTGTTTTATTGAATGGGGAATTGAAAATAAGATATCAAGTATCATGGTAGACAATGCTTCATATAATGATGTTTGTGTTAGGAGATTGAAAGAGGATTTTTTACTAAGAAAGAGATTAAGTATTGGGGGTAAAATTTTTCATGTTAGATGTTGTGCACATATACTTAATCTTTTAGTGCAAGATGGTCTTAGTCAAATCCATGAAGTGATTGATACCGTTAGAGAAGGAATTAAGTATTTGAATAACTCAGAGTCTCAGTTGATTGAGTTTGGGAAAATAAAAAAACAACTTCAATTGTCTTAAAAAAAGCTGATTTTGGATTGTCCTACAAGATGGAATTCAACATATATGATGTTGGCTTCGGCTTTAGAGTTTAAGGATGTGTTTCCAAGATATCATGAACATGATCCAGGATTTCATTATGTTCCAACAGAATATGAGTGGAGGAAAATAGAAGAAGTGTGTCAATTTTTGGGCATTTTTCATGAGATTACTAATATGATTTCTGGTTCTGAATATCCCACCGCTAACATATTCCTTCCAGAGCTTTATAGGATTAAAGAGCTATTGAATGAAAAAGCTCTTGATATTTCAGATCACATTAGAGCTATGGCATATAGTATGGCTGAAAAGTTTGATAAGTACTGGGAAGAATGTAATGTGCTAATTTCTTTAGGTGCCATTTTAGATCCAAGGTATAAAATGGCCCTTGTTAATTATGCTTTTCCAATTATTTATGGTGAAACTTTAGCTCCCAAGTACATTGATGAGATATTGAAAATTTTGTATGAATTGTATGAGGAATATGTTTCTGCTCATATCTCGTCTCATAATGATGAAGAAGCAATATTGCCCCCAAGAAAGAAGAGCTATGTAAGTGCTTCAGGTGGTGTTGATAATTCAAGAATTGGAAAAAACATTCTTACGGGTAAAGCTAAGTTTCAGATGCATGTAAGCAAATTTGATGCAGCTCCGCCAGAAAAATCTGATTTGGATGTTTATTTAGATGAGTCGAGATATAGCTGTGATGCAAATGCAACTCTTGATGTTTTGGGATGGTGGAAAGGGGAAAGGTGGAGGTTTCGAATACTTTCCAAGATGGCATGTGATATATTATCTATTCCAGTTACTACTGTAGTTTCAGAATCTACATTTAGTGCTGGTGGAAGAGTTATTGATAATCGACGTGCTTCCATAGTCGGTAGATACAATACAAATGCTGGTTTGTGGAAATGATTGGGTTCGAAATTTTCATGGGCTTAAAAAATCCACTCGTGTAAGTATATTACAAGCTGTTATACTTTTATATTTACTTTTATATGTTATTGTACTTTGGAAGTTGATTTGAGGTTGATTTTTTTTGTAGGAACAAATGGAGGATTATGATACAATTGAGTATCAAGAAATTGAAGTTCCGGACAGTTGAAAGTTGAAGATTTCAAGGCTAGAGTGTGGAAGATGTCATCTTGTTCATGATCAAGCTCAACTTTACAAATCTATTGTTGTCTTGACTGTTGAAACTTAGTTCACTTGTTATTTCTACTAATTTGGTATTTTGTTATTTGCATAAGACTTGTGATAATTGTGTTTAAATGCTGTGATTGGTGATGCTTAATTATTTTGGGTTTGAAATTGGATGACTAGTTTTTGGATGATTGTAATGTAAAACTGGTGATGCTTAATTGTTTTGGATTTGAAATTGGATGACTGTAAAACTATTTTATGCTTATGGTGATACTTTTATGTTGTGCTATTTGTTAATATTGTTAATATTCTTATTTCTTAACAACTAAATTATTATTTATTGATTTTTTATATTAAATTGAAAAACAGGTGCATTAACATACAGAATAATCGAGCTCCATCAAGCTTGATCGAGCTCGGTTCAGTTTGTGTTAACCGAGCCGAGCTCATACGAGCTCGGTTCATTTGCGTTAAACGAGCCGAGCTCGAGTTCGAGTTCGAGCTCCCATTTCTTTTAACGAGCCGAGCTCAAACAAACAATTTGGCTCGTTTATTAAACGAGCCGAGACGAGCTTGTTCGTTTATTAAACGAACTCAAGTTAGAACACCCAATACTCGGCTCGACTCGGCTCGAATAACACCACTAATAACAACCAAAGAAGCTATTGAGAAAAAAGTAAAAAATAACGCTTCTATTTCATGGTGACATATACTTTTAAATTCTTAAGATCCACTAATTTGCCTCAGATGAAGAACTCAACAATATGATGAGCCCCATAAAAATGTTTCCATACATAAATCCTAAATGTTTTCCAAGTCACCAAAAAACTTAATTCTCATAGATTTCAGTGTGCCCTTACGTGCATCTCAAAACATCTTTTTAGCTATCCACATTATCTCAGAGATCGATACAAAAGCACCGGGGGAAAGAAATGGCTAGCTAATATTTATCTTCGGATAAATAAAAAAAAAAAAGGAAAATAACAAGTAACATAAAGACTTAAAAAAATGAATTTGCAATCTTATTCTAAATTTTTTAAAAATTTTCTCAACCGACATACAGGTGGAAATTTTTTTAAAATGTTCTCAACCAACATACAGGTGTGAGTGCAAAGCATCAGGGGTCATCCAATTCCAAGTCCAAAACTTGAAAACAAAGACAGTTTCTTTTCTTAAAAGTTAACAGAATATAAACTAAAAATCATCGATTTAGCATGGAGATAACCCATGATCCACGGAAACTAAAGACACCCAAAAAAAAAAAAAAATCCGAAAGCAGCTAAATCAATCTACAATTACAAACCAAGATGAGTTAAAGACCCCACAGGTCGCCTAAACTAAAGCATCCCTCAAACCACAGAATTACCAACATATGAAAAATTACAATTTAGGATAATAATAAAAGAAGAAATCGTTGCTAAAAATGGTAAAATTCACAGCCTTAGCAGGGATGCAGAATACCTTTACAGAAGGCTAGACGATGAAGATGTCAACTATAATTCAAGATCCATGAATTTCAGGCTCTTCAGCGATGATCTCTGTAAATTACTATGATTTCCAAATATTTAAAAAAGAAAAAAGGACAGAAAGAAAGAGCAAAAACAGAAAGTCTGAGAGAAAAAACCAGAAAGGGATATTATCTTAGCCGTTGGGATCTCTCTCTCTCTCTCTCAATTAAAAAACAGACCCTGATCTCCTATTGTAGTATTTTTGTTTTTTTTTTTCCAATTTTTTTTTTAAGAAAACAGAAGAAAATTCTGTGTAATTTTGGGCCACGGTTCCCTTTTATTTGCTTTTGGGATCAACCCATAGGCGGAAGGAACAGATCCAAGTTTACACCGATTATTTCAGCGTCCATTTAATAATGGTGGAGAATTTTTCACTGGGTTTGGGCCTCAATTTTGTTTTAAAGAAGGAATTCTAGTTTGGGCCAACTTTACAGAAAAGGACTGAAAGTTGGAAAAGTATGTCCATTTGACGTCATTTGGCATGCAAAATATACGTAAGAGAAAATAACAAAGGGAAAGGGAAATTAGTAAACCAAAACATGTGTACTTGTACAGAAGAATAATGTTTGTTGCACGTTAGAGGACCAAAACAAGTAGTACTATTAATTCTCAAATTGATGGCCGGAGCAGGAGGGAATAATGTGCCGACTGGAAAACAAAAGGAATAAAGCACCGTTCGTGGAAATTGCTTCCGTATGTTGCTTTATCTATAATTAGCTCTGTCAACAATTGGTTCGACTGGAATTGAATATTCTATACCTGAACCCATTCAAGTATATTTGTTT
>CM045562.1:23818292-23897638 GCA_024721245.1 Mitragyna speciosa | reverse complement strand
TAGCAATGCTCTAATTTGATATTTATGTAAATGATAACATTAAAAAAATTATTTTTATTGTATTAACAGATAATACTATATATATTTGATTTTTAGTTCAAATTTTAATTATTAAAAAGAATTTTTATAAACTACTAATAAAAAATATTCAAAATCAAGAGAGAGAGAGAGAGAGAGAGGAACAATATATTGGAGGTAGATAACTCAAAAGATATGTATTTTTTTGTTGGGTGTGTTTTTTACCCTTAATCATACAGGTTAATTTTGATAAAATAATATTTGAAAGAAATTATTAACAACCAAATTAATCACTATCATTCAAATGATAGTGATAATTATTTTACAAACATCAACAATAGGTGTCATTACTTATTATACCATTTTTTTCCTTGATTCTCCTAAACTAAACTCCCCCTTATCTATTTTTTTAATCAAACTTATACTATTACAATTAGAGTGAGAGAAATGGTGTTTGGTAAGATTCGATTCCCGACATTCGGTATGGAGTTATAGAGCTCTAACAACTCGATTCTCTGTTCATTCCCAAAAATTTCTTAGTTGAAAGAGTGCATTTGACATCTGGAAATGATATGATGTTGTAAGGACGGTAAAATGACTAACCTTTTTGAACCGTATGCAATCTTGTTCTTTATGTAATGGAATACCTTTATTTTACTAGCGGTACAAGACTATCAATACTATTCTCCTCATTGATGTGAGTAAACCAATTTGAAGATATATCTAATCTAATCTACAAACACACTGTGCCGTTAGTATTAGTTAAAGGTGTATCAAAGTTGTTCAGAGTCGTATAAATTAGATTAGATGTGGATCATTGTAAACCATTTAAATTTTATCTATTAGCTGTGTTGTTTTGATTTATGAATTTGTTAATGTACACCATAATTTTGATTTTGTAAACCAAACTTACATGTGGACTCAAAGTTATCAGAGTTTGAAAGTTGAAATTGGGTGGCCCCAAGGGCCCCCTCTTTTTTTTTTTTTAATTTGTAAAATTGCCATTGTCGTCGATCATAGTGTCTTTGACTTTCTGCTGTTCTATCTTCTTGTACGTACAAGAAAAGATGCTGCAAACAGTCGAGTTAACTTTAATTCTGGTTGCTGTTAATGACGCATATTCTTTTTTTTTTTTTTTGTCAAAGTTTAATGACGCATATTCATGGTTATATCTTTTCCCCCCTCTCTCCTCTCAGGGAAAGAAACAAGAATTTGATCACTAGTATTTTTTTTTTCTTTCGATTTTCCGAAGTACCAAAGATGATTAAAAACAGTTCTAAATGCACAAGTTGAGAATTTTGTATGCGTACGACATTTATGTAGACGGGTTTCAAAAGATAAACGACGTCTTATCTTGATAACAAATGGTCCAACTTGTGGTTAGACTTAGATTAGATTAGATGTTGATAGTTCGCAACTTGTCAAATATACCAAATAATAGGTGAAAGTTTTTAACTCACTTAGTTATGACCAAGTTAAGATAAAGTAATACACACAAAACTGTCCAAGTAGTTATTTCATTTTCACCAACATCTTGCATTCTTGGCTACGTGTTGGTGTATTTTAGTAAAAATACAAATTATATGGTTTTTTCTGTACATTTTTTAAAACTTTTCATAAATGTGGTGATTTTGACCACGGTGTATTTATAATTGTTATAAGGACCGTATTATTATTGTAATTAAGAATTTGGCCATTGTTGACGACTGTGGAGTATTAATAATAATAATAATGGTCATATTATTATTATTATTATTATTATTATTATTATTATTATTATCTTGATCGTTGAACTATTAATTTATACGGTTATGCTTTGTAATGAAAATTTATTTATTATAATATTTAGATTATTCTACTTCATTTTCTAATTATTGGATTTTATTGCACAGCTAATACTCCTACATTTTTAACCTATAAATAGAAGCCTATGAAAGAACTAAAAATAATCTTTCCAACAATAATTTCAATTATACTTACCATAGCCATAATTTTGGATAAAAGTAAAGTGTGTGGGAAGCTTTTGCCTTTTTTTGATTGTGCATGTCAAAGAGAAAGCAATTACTTGAGTTGGATTGTTTCGTGGAAGGGATGTGTTGCATCCTTGCACTTGAAAAATATCTGTAGAGGCACGAATTGTCTTAAATAGAGCATATAATGTGCATCAGCTCCACCAAACTTCATAATAACTATCAATTTGTGGTCACCAAATAGAAATGGTAAAAAAATTTCACATTTTACAATGTGATATTGAGGTAATATTCATCTTGTTTAATGTTTGTTGAATATTATTTGAAAATTTAATGTAATTATTTATTCATTTTATGGTCTAGGACCAACACTATGCATTCCAAGCATCACAGTGACCTGATAAGTGGCTAATTCTAAACGTATGGTAGATAGCGACGAGTCGAGATAATGATTGTCTTTCTTGAGATGCAGGTCACGTGTAAGTGGTAGACGGTGACAATAATTGTGGATATCTTAAACGATTGCCGTTTCCATTCAAATGAATTTTGATCATGTTACGGATATGAGTCCAAATGCAGTCTCTTCCTCAGTTTGAATGCATGAATCGATTCTAAACTCTTTTGATGCTGTACACAAAAATAAAAAATAAATGCTGGCATATTTGATTGCCACTTTGTCATGTATCAGTCCTCCATAGCGATAAGAGTGCTCTAAATTTTTCCCATTTGTGTGAACCATAAACATTGTGAGTAGTATTCGAGTCAAAAAATGTTTGAACATAGTATTAATTTATATTGGGCTGAAGGTAGTCTTAGACATAGGAAAGGCCTTCAACAACAACGGAAGCCATTGGATTTTGGTCTAGTGGTCTGGAAGGGCTTAAGGCTTTTCCCGTCTCACGGTCGAGGGTAAGGGGTATCAAGGGTCCGAATCTAGACCTGGACTCGATTCGGATTCATAGATTTTTTTCGAGTTCAAGTAAGAATAAAATTTTGTTTATTTGGACTCGGATTTGACCTGTTTTTCCTAATACAAAACGGTAAGAATAAAATTTTGTTTATTTGGACTCGGATTTGACCTGTTTTTCCTAATACAAAACGGGTCGAATTGAGAACGTTATATTCTGACCCAAACCTGTTTATATACATAATAATTATAAATTATATATATTTTATTCTTTTAATACTTAATACTCAATAAATAATAATTATAAAATATATAAAAATATTTGATATTTTCAAGACCTGGACCTGACTAGAACTTGAACGGACCCAAATCCGGAAACCAAATGCAAGACCCGTTAGGTCCGGGTCCCGGGTCCAGGTTCGGAACAATAAACACTCAACAGATTGGGTCCTTGAATATTTAATTCCGACTTGAACTCGACCCGTTGACACCCCTAGTCTGGGGGTTCGAACTTCCAGTATTGGCATTTACGTTGGGAGAAAAAAAATTAAGGATACATTTAAGATCAGGAAGTCACAATTTTGTATGGTAAATAGTATAGGTACATACTTAGTACATTATTGGAAATCTTACTCTACTTGTACAAGGTAACATACAGTAATTTAACATACAACATAAATTTAAAGATTAGGGAGTTACAATTGTGTATGACAAATAGTATAAGTACACACTTGGTACACTATTAAAAGTCTTACTCTACTTGTATAATGTAACATATAGTATAATATAAATAGTTAAATAATAAAATAAAATAAAACAAAACAACGAAGCACACAGCTGCCTACTCGAGGGAGGTCTTGTCAAACCTGGCCTGCCATCAACTCAATCGGAAACGATTGTTTTGAAGTTTGAAGTACATCTTTGTTAAATTAGTCAAAAGCACCTTTCCTTGTTTCGACTTTCAATTTTCACACTTAAATTGTTAATCAGAATGCTTTTTCCCAAAAAAAAAAAAAAAAAAAGATAAAATAATTTATTCTACGTAATATAATTAATCTATAGAGAAGAATTTCATTTTAATTATTGACGATGATTAACATCTATCCTAATTGTGGTTTGGGTAGAATAACTAGTATTACTACTTTGTTTTTTTCCTTGTCCTTTACCGGTAGTTAAGGGGTCAATTTCCCGGCAAAATAAACAAAAATGCAATTCGTTCAAGATGTCGTCAGAGAAGAAATTAGTCAAACCTCCCACCCTCGTCAAGTCATTTGTCTCCACTTTTTTTTTTTTTTTTTAAATTTTTTTCGTTGATTATTAGTAGTTTTAAACAACATAAGAGTGCTCACCTTATTTTCTTTTTCCTTTGCTAACATTTGAAGAAATTAAAACGATCACGAAAATGAGAGGTTCAGCAACATAACATGTACGATTTGGTACATGTTTCAACTTGCCTTTATTACTCCAATGATTATACTAACAAACCTTAATCCAATATAAATGTTACAATTAAAACGTTGTCCGTCCGTCTGGCATCATTCGCCGACTCTCCTTTAGTCTATCTGAATGCTTAAAATAATCAAAGCGTGGCATATATTTTTAGGCAAAATAATTGCAAATTCCAGAGGAAATAATTCCGAAATGGTGGTGTTTCATCGTGAAGCTGGAAGGGGTTGCCCCGCTAGAAATGATTTGAGCAGCTGAAGTGCAGCTCTGGGCTTGAAAAGTGGTACTTCATGACCTGCCCCTCTCACCGTTGCAAATGTTAGCCCTTTATATGCCTCTGTCCAGCCTCCCACCTTACAAAATCAGCCACACATTTCTACATCAAGAACAATTCCTGGAACCTCCCCCCTTCCCAAACTCAAAATTTACTAAAACAATGAAATATTGGTGGAGAAAGGGAGAAATGAAAGATGAATTCAAGCATTTTCCTTTGGAAAAAAAAATGAAAATTTGAACCCAAAAAAAGCAAATTTTTTCACTAACCTGTTTCCTCACATACCAAGGGTACCATGGAATATCAATGGCCAGTTTGAGTTGGGCCAGGGCGTACCTTGTAGCTGTGACTGGCACCACTGAGTCAACATCACCACTGCAATGTACGAACACATAATTAAAGCAAATTAGTTTTGCTGGAATTGATAATTTGATTTGGCAGTATAAAATTAATAACAACAAATGACAAATCGCTAACCTGAAAACCCAAATTCTCAAACCAGCAGCTATTAGTTCTCGATATACCGGAAGAACGGAGCTAGCATTATAATATTTTGATGGATTCTAATTCATTGAATACCGGATATGGTTGATGTGGCAATTTCATTGTCCGCCGTGTTGTGCTGCTACCGTCAGAATTGTTACAAGGGGGAGCATAGATATTGTATTGATCAATATTGCCAAATTCTTTGTCCATGGCGTAATAGTATAATGATTCACATTCGTTCGATTCCGTATGGCGCCTGAAGTCACAAATATTTACCAATTGATAATATGTCTTATCAGAAATCATGGCATGGCTCCACCAGTATGTCACTGTTCCCAGATTGTCATAGTAATTATCTGTAACTGCATTGCCAACCTGCATTGATCACGATTGATGATGAAAACTAAATTTGAAATATGTCCCAAATGCAAACACTAACAGTAATGTGTTAGATCAGTCAAAATTACCATAAATCCTTTAAGATTGATGGGGTCCTTGGACTTGGCATTGTAGTTAACTATTGCACTGGCCAACTGAGGGACATAATGGCCAGCATAGCTCTCTCCAGTAATATAGACTTCCCGTTTCTTGTAGCGCGGGAATCGTTCCATCCATCGGATCAGGAACTTTAGTGAATCCTCAGCTGGATAAATATTAGTCATTAACTGATGTTTCTTACAACACACTAAAAATACATAACTACCTAGATTTTTTGGGGGCATTTTTCTAGTAAACTAGTTGATTGATTCTGTTACAATTTGGCAGAAATTAAGTATTCCACATGCTGCATCGCAAACAATTCTGCGAATTGTTTGTGGCGGCATTTACTCTGCTCTAAAAGACTGACCCCATGATTATCATGCATTTCTTCTACAGTGTAGTGTGCAGTCGCCCTAATTGGATGGTGGTCCGCCATGATTGATGTTCCAAACGAAGTCAATGGTGGCAGCGACCGTCCATGGAACAACTGGGACAAGTGAATACCCCATTATAGATTGATGGCCATTCAAGACATGGCCTACCAATTTGGACGGTTCGTGTGATTGCTGAAGCTAACCAGATATTTCCTCACACACTCCCAGAGATTACTATTCTAGACAGCGAAAATGATGACATCAGCGACTATGTGACAAAAAGGGTGTGGTGGGGGTGATGCTACTTACCAGTTCGACGATCACCAGTGTCAAGGAGATCTGAAGACCTATTGCTGTATGAAAATCCAACACCCGCTGGAGTTTCCAAGAACAGTAAATTTGCCAGTTTGTTCCATGAAAATTTGTTCAGGTATAAACCTGAGGATGTCTTGTTTATCCTAAATGGTCCAATTTCTTCGGATGCGCCATATGCCACGGAAGAGCAACCTGGACCTGATAGTAGAAAGAGTTAAATTTATAAACATGTACTCATGCTAACAATTTGTTGGGGGCACAGGTCCCACAAATATCTACGAGACAAATTGTGTTGTAGCAAAACTATTACAGGCCGAGACATTCCTTCTCAATACTGTCTTTTTCAGTTTTGTTTTCTAAAAATTTCTTCATTTGGCAATCTTTCAATTATATAATTGTACTCGTTGGATCTTATTTCTGAATCAAGGTGTAATAGATTACTAATCTATGCAGCATGTAATATGTAACACAATTTTTACACATTTAACAAGGAACAATTGTGTGGAAACACACGCAGAAATACACAAAATTAAAAAAGAAGTTCCTTTTGCAAAACCTAACATGGTACAATTAATTCACACAAAGTTAGTCTAGGACACAGATTGTCAATAATCCCCCTATGTTATGACTGTATCATGTACTCCCTCCGTCCCATTTTGATAAGGCTTGCTTTCCTTTTTCATCCAGTCCCAAATTATAGTCCACTTTCCAATTGAAGAATGTAGTTAATTTTCAAGTTCTCTAAAATGCCCCTATTTAATTACTTTGTTATAAGTGAAAGTGCATAGCAAACCGTGCATTCACACATCAAATAGAATTAATTTGACTTATGGTGCAATTTCCTATTTGTATTTAATGTAAATATTTAATGATAAATATAAGGGTATTTTAGTAACATCATAGATTAATTCATTCTTTCAATAAAGTTAACTAACTTTTCTTAAACTGTGTGAAAAAACCTGTAAACCTATCAAAATGGAACGGAGGGAGTATCTAACAATGTACTACTGTACGAATATGTGATCATAAATTTACTGCTTATTGCAAAAACATGCAAAGTAATTGACTTTATAGTGTATACAAGCAAGTAACATTTAGTGCACCACTCATTCTGACAAGGGTCTTTAGCAGAACCTTAATGTTTATGGTCTACTCCAACTAATAAATGATGACTTTTTTTCAAGTTGCTTTCAAGCATTAAATTTTCTGGTAACTCCATGCAACGTAAATGCGGGGACAGAGAGAGGGAGAGGGACTGAGTAGAGGGTCTCTGCCTTTAATTTTGACTCCATGGATCATGGGTTTCGAGTTTTGAACATAAACGTCGGTAGTAGTTAATTAGTTAGGTCATAGTGATATTATTGTTTCCAGAGTCCAGACTGGCTACTCATGTAATGCGACCATCCTTGACTGCATCAAGGACACCTCGCCACTGGCATGCGGTCTCTGGTCTGCCTAAGTTTGAAAAAGAGTACAAACATTTGAATCAAAACGTACAACGCTACTCTGCTATCCTAAAGGACATAGTCCTTAAGCATCAAATATAAGATGAAAAAACATTAGAAGATTGCACATGTAGCACAAAGGCTCATAAGTGAGATCTAATCATAAAAAATACAATATTTTGGTATACAGTATCTATAGTAACTGCTTATGGTCAATATTAAGTCACATTAACTATAGTATAAGGTACTCCAACTGAGCAATAGATAGAGTACCGTGTACATGATGTTGACCAAATGAAATGAGCTACATGTAGCCCTTAAACCTTGTTTATATAAGCATGTTTCCTTACGAAAACTCACCTTTTAGTTTTCCATTTGATTTGCAAAGCCATTTTTCTGAGAGTAATTTAAGAACGTGAAGGGACAGAAAGAAGTGGACGTCAAGGGACAGAACAGAATCAAACATCTTCACGAAACAACAGCAAGGAAAGCGTGCATATGTTTGCACTTTAAGTCATATAATTAAGGGATTTAGAGGCTAAATTAAGCTTTAATAGATCCTCAAGATAAGGCACAGAACAAAATTTCCCTTTTTCCAGCTCCAGCGGAGTTTGAATATTAAGGATATTACTTATTACAGCAAGTTTACTTATTCCATGGCTAGTCATAGCAATAATCCAAAACCATAAGCTGGAAAAAAACAGCTTTGCAGGTAAATCCATCGAAAAAGTTCGAATCATAATCTTGTTCATAACCCAAAGGCGCGGAAAGTGGTGGTGCGCGAGTACCACTATAATTGTAAACGATGTTTGTATTGTGCGTTGGTCAGATTGCTGTTAGAATACTGATTTGTGTTTCAAATTATCAAGCAACAGATACGACTATGTCAGTTGCATCCGCTTCACGCATTTTAAATTTAGAAAAAATTATTTGCAAACCGATAAAGTAATAATTTTGGCTCATTGACATGATTGAAAAAATCTATGCTTTCTTCTTATCCCCCAATCTCCCAACAAAGGGGTTCAAATAAATCATATAACAACATATTTTTAGTTCCATTGTAAATTTAGTTCAACAAAAATTGAAACGAGTTTGATTTCTGCAATGAGATTTTTGGTTTTTTATCTTTGTATTTGATTTCACAAGCTAACCATGTGTATTGAAATGCGTTCAAGCTGATTTTTGGAAACAATTTACTTTAAGGGACATAGTTATTTGAACTATTGGAATAGCATGCCATGATTAATCCCTTGCTTCAAAACTTTTCCTTTGATGCAACTTTTCAAAAATGTATATGATAAAGACGACTCGTGCCTACACGTGTTCTTTAGTTTTTCTAGCGATCATCAAACACATCTTAAATAATTCTTTCCTTTACTAGGATTTTCTAAACCAGCATCATAAACTAATATTTTCACAAATCCGAGAGGAAATTAATTGTAGGTCAAAAATAGTTACCTTTTTTGCTATTTTACTGTCTCAATTGTTTTTTTCCTAGATATTTTTTTCCATACGCATAGATATTTATGAAAATAGAAGGTGAAATTATTTACTAGCAACTAAACAAGGCCGAATGAAATTATTTTCTTAATATTATTATTGACACCAAATATAACCGCAATTAAAAAATGTAATGGGTGATTAAATGTGTTAAAAAATGTTTTAAAATGTACGATTTCATTAATTTCAATTCGTTATCTGACTGAAATTATAGGACAAAGGTACATAACTTCAACAAAAAAATAGAAACCACAATCGCATTACAATTGATATTAATTTGACAACCATATAAAAAGCAATCACTTAGAATCGTAACAAACAAATACAAAGTACTACATCAAATGAAAAGGAACTTGATTTTGCTGCCGAGCTTCCATTATTCCCACTCCATCAGGGCATCAAAGGTCAAATTTTCTCATAATTAAGCCTTATGTAAGTATCAATATCCTAAGAAATATTCATTGCTTTTTAAAATAGTAATTGCCATGCGACTATTGTAACAAGGAAGAAATAACGTCAATCGCTGAAGAAAGTTAATAGACAATGGCTGAAGAAACATACGCTTGCATTGGTTCCCGAATTGCTGATTGCAGTCAAATTTTGCATATGGATCCATTTCCTCCGACTTTTCCGTAGTTTGCACGTCTCTTCAACAATCTGAATGAACCGTCTTGGCTTTCCAGTCATGAACATGAAACATCCCATGGCAAATCCAAGCACCAATCCAAAACAATATCCGAGAACAACAGATTTCCAAGTGAATCCATCAAAGAAACCTGAATCATATTCTTCTCCTGTTGACGGGGACGGTGGTGTTGCATCACTATCTCCACAATCTTTAGTTAACGGAAATCCACATAATGCCAAGTTCCCAAGGTATGAATTATTCTCAAATGTATCAAAATGCCTACCTTGAGGAATAGGTCCAACTAGATGATTTTCTGAAAGGTTTAAGAATCCAAGAAACATCAGATTCAGTAGCTCCACTGGAATGGTTCCCTCGAGTTGATTGCAAGAGAGGTCTAGAGATTCAAGCATATTCAAATTCCCAAATGAACGAGGAATATAGCCACTGAGGTTGCTGTAAGCCAGATTTAGTATTTGAAGAGAATGAAGGTTTCCAATTAACTTTGGTATTTCTCCTTCAAATCTGTTGCTTGAGAAATCCAAGGCCACACGAGATCTCAAGACTCTTTCAAAGTTGTACTCCAACCCTTTCATAACCAAACTCACAGAATGGATGTAATAAGAATGTATAAAGCCACTTGCTTTCATATATTGGAGTTTTGTTTGGACATCCTTTGGAATTCTCATAGCTTTGAAGTTCTTAATAAGTTCGGTAGGTAGAACACCAGTGAGCTCATTGTAAGAAATATCGATGATTCTCAGCTGAGGGAAAGGACTTGTAGTTTTGCAATTGCCAATTGATCCATGAATTTGATTGCCCTTCAATATCAGAATCTGTAGCTCAGTTAAAGTCTCCAACCACATTGGAAACTTACCATTTATCTTGTTGTTCCCTAAATCAAGGAGTTGCAGCATTGTGCAATTAGCCAAAGATTTTGGCAATGGACCTTCCAATTGATTGTCATTCAAAATGAGAAATTGCAGCTGATTGTCATTCAAAAATGTTGCCGGAATTGTGCCAAAGAATCGATTGTTTCCCAAATCTAGATTATTGAGGAAGACGCTTGAGTTTCCCAAGCACTGGGGGATTGTGGAAATCAAATTATTATTAGACAAATCGAGAAGTCGAAGCCAGCTTGCATTGCAGATAGAAGAAGGCTTTGTTTTTGAGATTAGTGTACTTTTTTTTTTTTTTTGGGAAATTTTGGTAAACTTTTCATGCATGAATTTTTCGCTTTAATATTTGTTTTTTCTTTTTTCTTTTTTTTCCCCCTTGTGTTGTTTGGCATATCATCTTGTTTTCTTTCGGGATGCAAATTTTTCCTCAGTCGCCATTAATTATTTTTGTATTGATTTATTTTTCTTTTGAATGTATCTGGAGCCTTTCTGACCATGAGAAATAAATGCAATTGCAAAAGGAGAAGTGTTATAGCAACTTTTTTTTTTCCTATACATTAGAACATAATACGGCTCAGAGCGGTTAGTAGTTATTACAAATTATACGGCATACAATGGTTATTGCAGATCTGTTGGGATCTTCAGTGTCAAAAACTCTAGTGCCAATCTAGTGTCAGTCATAATAAATTGACACATTGCGTTCACATTACGTAAATTTCAAACATTCAAGGAAAAATATTAATATGTGAACGCAAGGTGTCAGTTTATCATGATTGGCACTGGGTTGGCACTGAGAATTTTTGGCACTGAAGATCCCAATTGATTTCAGATGCATCTTATACTGATTCTCACAGATGCACTATTAATGATGAGCAGTTCTCGTAGATTGCCTATCAATGGCAAACGGTTCTCACAGATTACCTGCCAACTGTACTTTAGCTAACGCTAAGACTCAAAACCAAGTGCTCCCAACACAAGGGATCAAGACTTCAGTTGATGCTGAGACTCATACATGAGTGCTCCCAACACAAGGAACCAAGACATTGACAATTGAGTCATAACTCGTTTACGTGTTATATCTATTATTAGTCAAGAAAAAATGACATTAACTGCTATTATTCGGTAACTCTTACATAAGAGATTACTATTTTTGGAACCACCAAACAAACTAGCTTATAATTTGTTTCCTCCTCTCTAGAAACTATAGGAGATTACAAAAATTTCTGGTTTAGAACCCTAACTGTGATAAAGAAGAAAAAAAATAACATCACCCCAAATAGGTGATCGTAAACAGACTCAATGCATCTTGCTGGTAATTTGGTGTGCTAGTCCAAAGTCTATATTAATTCAAGAGACGTTAATAAGGCACATGGACTGGGCCTTGATTGTCTCAAGCCCAAACTATATCCACCCCACATTTGATCTTCAATTGTATCTAAATTCCACTTAGCTTGCACCCATCTCAAACACTACTCAGCAAATGCTTTATTTACCATAGCAGCAATTAAAGAAATTGAAAAATATTAACAAAAAGAGGACGGTTTTGTGGTGTTTTCTTCGCATTGCTAAGATTTTTCTTTAGTACTTCCCTTTCTTCCAAAGAAACTACTAATTTCTTTTTCAAAGTGCACCAAACTAACGGTCGTGTAAGAAATCAAATGAAATGGTAAAATTGAGTCATTATGCACAGGACAACCACTAGCCTCCTAGTACCATGTTTCTCTTGACTAAATAAAATAATGGGGGCTTGGATGTTGTTTACGCACTTGTCATAGGTAGTACGTGTGTGTGAATTTTGTGGGAATGTTTGTCATTAACTGTGGGGATACGAGCACAGAAAATGAGGGCTCAAGTTTGAAAAAACAAAACCACTGCTCTAACAGATTGTAACTGTCGCTTTTTGCCGCTTTCTAAAAACGGAATGGACTTGTGTTTCAGTTTCAGATTCACTATCAATCATATTCAAGTAGTAACTTTATTATCGTACTATTCTATTCTAGGAATCACCATCATGATCTGTCTCCAACAACTCACTTGGAAACAGAACAACCGAGAAACTTCTATGCAATAAATTCACCTGCATTGCAGGAGCTCACTTTTCAAAAGTCACCAGAATCAAAGATTCTAAAGTTTCTCACTCATCCAACCTACCATATCTTCAGTTTTACTATGATGATCACTAAAATTACTAGTACTACTTTTATTGTACTTCCAGAAACTTTAAATGCAAACTTAGAATTAAACGTGAGAATCTGTGGTCATTATCACTAGCCAAATCCTCAATTACTCTCTTAAGGGCCCTTATGCGTAAAAACTTAATTATTGCTTAGCCACTAACAAGAGATGCAAGTAATCGCTTACCAGGGAACTTTGCTGATTCCTCAGCTACTGTAGGAACCTCATTGTTCTCTCTGTCTCCATCTATTCTCTCTCGCACATGCTTATGAGTTGAAGTGTTGAAACTGACATTTTATGGTTGTTTTTTTTTTTTTCGAAATTGTTGAAGCCCTTTTACTGTTTTACGTGGTTGGTCTATACATGATTGAGATTGGAAAGAAAAGAACAGAGAATATTAGAGACAAATGCAGATCACCGCGTCACACTTTCGATCGAGTTAGTTGACATTGTGATCTGCTCTCGCGTAAATTGCCAAAAACCAACCAACCTACTAAAAGTCAAAAAAGAGAAAGTATAAGTACCTTAGTCATAATTCTTGGCATTTTTCCATTCATTAGTTCGAGAGGAGGGCCCTTCACATATAATCTGTTTCAGATGGGGAAATTAGTCCTCTAACTAGCCAGAATGAAATTCGCTTATCCAAACTTGATGCGGTGAGACAGTTTGAAATTTTGAATATGAAATCAATTGATTACGAGCTGGTTCATACAACGATGTAATTAACATTCTACTTAAAAAACAATTGGGAAAGTTTAAATCTGATTATTAAGATGGGAATACTAGGAAAGTTATTAAATAGTAGTAACACTTTTTTTTTTTTAATCAATTCTATACTATCACAATTGGGAAAAAGAAAATAGCGCTTGGTGGGATTTGAACTCGCAATCTTTGAGGTGAAGCCATAGAGCTCTAACTGTTTGACTATTTAATCATTCTGTGTTAGTTAAAAAGTATGGAAACTAAGAACTTACGATCTTCTCATTCAAAGATCATTTGTGGTATTATTGTAACAATGGGGATGTAGCTCAAATGGTAGAGCGCTCGCTTTGCATGCGAGAGGCACGGGGTTCGATCCCCCGCATCTCCACTGTTTTTCTATTTCTCTTATTTTCAGGAATTGAAACTTAGCAGTCTATTAGTGTTCTATTCCCCCAATTTTTTGTTCTCCTATTTAAAACTCCAACCTCGCCCTACTCATCCTTATTTCTTTCCTCTGTCACAAATTCCCTCAAGAACATTTAATGGACAAAAGACAAATAAAGATATATCCGTACGGGGATTCGAGTATGTGGGTATTCAATAACAGATATAAAACTCTAGCAAATCTTACGCTACCGGAAAATGGAAGACCACGAGCTTCAGTAAGTTCGAGATTTAATATTGCACATTAAAACCAAGTTCCGCCCGAACAATGCTTCATTCATCACCAACTCATATGTGGAAATAATTAAAACACAAATGGTTTCATACGTCGAGGAGTGCGAATATCTTGTTTAAACAATTTTCGGACCTAACATTTTGCTACATCAAACATGATGACTACATTGTAAACCAAAAAAAAAAAAAAAAAATGATGACTACATTAGTTAAATCGATAGCATTGGGCCTCGGAATTTGGACCTTGCCATTTCTCACAATTTAGGATGGCCTCGCAATTCGTCCCTTGCCATTTTTGACAATTTGGACCGGTGTAATTGTTTAGCATTTTTGTGTAATTATTCATGATTAGTGTAATCACTCTTCTTCTGAAAAACACCTCACCTTTTATGTTTTTTTCAATTCAAATTTAATTTAGTCGGCACATATCTTAATTGTCTATTTTGTCCGATTAAATCAGGACCATTAACTTGTGAGAACCCAAGAGAAGACTAGGATTTGAATATTGGCTCGATTGTGTTCATTTTGTAGTTGTCGCGCTTTTTTCGATTTCTCATGTTCAATTTTTTTTCCTTTTTTTTTTTTTTTGGGAAAAAATTTACTAGTGCATCAACTGATCCTGTGTTTTTTCATGCACTGAGGTATCTCCATCGTAACCAGAATTTGCAAGGCCACCTTGATTAGTCAAACCACCGCTGAAGTAGTCATTTCCTCCACCGGCACCAAAATTTCCCATATTCCCACCACCTACTCCACTTCCATAGTTGCTGCCGCCATATCCATCAACATAATTATTACCGCTTCCATAATTTCCACTACCATATCCACTTCCTCCACCAGCACCTCCATAATTGCCACTTCCATATCCTCCAAGGCCTGCATAACCACCACTTCCACCAACATAGTTAAAACTTCCACTGCTACCATAGCCACCATCGAATCTTGGACCACGAGGCTTCTCAGTTGCATAATTCACCCTTATCCGTCGGCCATGAAGATCCTTAAATATCACAAAGCACATTGTTACTTAAATTCTTAGCCATTATTGTAGGCAGACCTTTTACCCTATACAACAAAAGAAATTAACTGGTAAAAAAAACAAAGGTTCAAAAGCCATACAGTGGAACACTGGAACTCAATGCCATAAGCAGAATCAACAGGTCGACACAGAGTTGTCCAGGTAAAATCATTAGCTTGGGAAATGCTAATTACAGAAAGACATTCACTAATCCTCATATCAAATTTATGTTACCAAATTTCTTTTTCCGAAGTTATTTATCCGGCATAAATCCACAAAACAAATCTCATAGATTGCCTATTCGGGGATAGAGAATCAAACAGTCAGCTAGTAAGGCATATCCATATTTCACATCCGTCATCATTTTAAATCATACAAAAACAATGTCTCCATCTAATGCAATCATCTAAGTCAATTGTTGTTATCATTCATTTGGAATGAAGTGCATTCATGTTAAATTCTATAATTCTCTGAAACTGTTGTGTGCAGGAATGAAAATCACTCCTGCTCTTATCTAAAATTAGCACAAGTTTTCCTTGCTTAATCCCATGTTTGGAGAGAAAAGGCTCCATCGATCCCACCCACCAAGGAGCAGAATCACGACAACAAACTTTAGTACCTGACCATCCAATGCTGAAATTGCTCTGGAAGCATCCTCACTGGAGTTATAAGTTACAAAGCCAAAAACCTCTTGACCTTCCAGATTCACGATCCATGATAACTCTAGCTGTAAGTGTAGCCAACATGTTAACTAATAATTAGAATCCCTATACTTCACAAGTCTTACTACTGCTATTTATAACATAATTTCTCACTGCAGGATCTCAATATTTTTTCATATCCTTTATTGCATAAATTTCTTTCTCAACCTTGTGCAATTTGCTTTGGTACCAAAAAAAATGCAAACAAATGAGAAACTTAGAGAGCAGTAAGTGTCCCACATCTCAAAAACAGTCTCACAAGAAATGAATATCAATCAATTTTACTGTTATTATTATTCATTGGAAAAATTATCCATTTATATACATTTTAGAAGAGACAGAAGTACACCAACCACAAAACGAATATGAACAGACCAAATAAGCAAATTATAAAAGCAGCATGCAAACAGCTGAATACCTTCAACAACTTCACCATGTTGGGAGAAGGCTTCCCTCAAACTCAATTTCATCAGTGCCATATGAGAGACCTACACCAACAAAACATAAATTGACCATGAAACACAAAAAACAGCAGAAAGAAGAATCAAGAAAAGGGAAAATGATTTCACCTCCGACAAAGAGTTTTGAAGATGACATGCTTCTTATAGTCTGGAAGAGTGACGTGTTGGAAGCAGATAATTCCACATTAAGATGCTTGCTAATTCTCTGTTTGAGAACATTGCCGATTCTGTTGACGAAAGCCATGTCTAAACCTGGAAGACAAGAAACAGGATCACTGCCATGATTTCTCAAGAAGCTGTTTATCATAACATAAACAAGAGCAAAATATAGATTACACGACTAGAATTCAGCAATTGAGAACTAAAAGTTTCCCTCTCTTCTTAGTTGTGTAGTATTATAAGTAACTAGTAGCAAAAAGACTTGCTCACAAATAACCACAAGTATTACATGGGACAGCACAAAACAAATAACGAAGCAATGCAAAACTAAGAATGAAAAGACTTTAGCAAATATATATATCAAATCCTCGTGTCTAGAAAAATCCCTTCATTTATGTAACAGCAATATATTCTTCACACCAGCATAGGACAAAAGTACCAATCATACCATACACAAAACGAAAAATCAGAATCTACAAACTATCCAAATAAAAAAAGAAAGAAAGATGACATCGTCTTGCAAGCAAAACAGAAAAGCTATTGATGAAAATAAAAGTTAAGTACATAATTGAAAAAAATGATTCTCACATACAATAAGAACCCATTTTTACAAACATAAAAACTATTCAAATAAGTATGTACATTATTCATATATACACAAGAACCCATTTTTACGAACCAAAAAGCCATGATTGTCACATGCAACAAGACCCCATTTTTAGCAACCAAAAAACGATTATACAAATATGCAAAGTAAGCAATATCAATCCTCCTATGAACTATATATCACCTTCAAATATCAATCCTCCTATGAACTATATATCACCTTCAAATGCATAAAAAAATCCTAAATTCCATATTTCAAACAGGATATGCACACAGCACATAAACCTAAGTAGCCAAACAAGACTAGAATCGTCAGTAAAGTTCGAAAAACCATCAGACAAGAAAAATGAAAAACACCATAAACCCCAAAGAAGCAAATAAATCAAGATAAAAAAACGAAATGAAATGGTAAATTAGAGCAATAAAGTCAACAATAACAAACACTTTTACTATAAAAAACGCAAGTCCACAAGAGGAAAAAAAGAAAATATAGTTGGGATTTAGGAAGAAGACGAATTAAAGGGACCTTTTTCTTTATAGTGAAGTGAGACTCTTCTCTAACAGCGCAGCTTCTGCTCTGCTTGCGAGGGTTTTAGGAGATTTTCAAGATGTGTGAGATATATTCCCTGTATACTGCCTGCTCCAAGTGCTACAAATGCAGCAGAAGGATGACGTTACCGATGATCGGGATTGGAGAGATTTGGACCGTTTGATTCGAGTACAGAACAAAGCCAAAGTCAAAGATTGAAATTTTCATTATATTTTGACAGAAATGACGATCAGTAAATCAATATTGTGTCTAATTTAAAAATCTCTGATAACAGATAAAGTTTTTAAATAGTAGTTTTGTCTGGCATGATTTCTAATGTTAGGATTATTGTTACTGTAAAAAAAATTACGATTTTTCTAGTCAATGAATAGAACAAAATGTGTTGTGTATAAAATATATATATTACATGCCGTCAGACTATAATTAGAAGATAAAAGCGAAATGTACAAGTTATCAAATAGAATCATATAATGGAATAAATAGAGACTCGAACAGTTAGAGTTTTATGACTCCATCTCAAATGTCAGAGTTTCGAATCCCACTAATATTATTCCCTTCTCTAATGTAATAGTATAGGTTTGCTAAAAAAAAATCATATAAGTATAAAAAGGAAAATTTTTTATTCTTTGGGATAATTTGCAAAAGAATTTGTATAAACTTATTATATTGTCAAAAAATTGGATTGCAAGTTGTACTAGAGCCGTGCCGGGATATATTTTTGTATTTTAATGTGCTCTTAACTTACCCTATAAAAAATCTAATTAGATTTGGAAGAATTGATGGAAACTGAACCACTCTCGGATACCTCTTGGATTTTTCTCCCAAGCTGCGAGGGGATTTGATCCCCTAACCTGCGGGAGGGGGACCCTTCTGTATTCTTTGTTGTTCGTTTCTCTCTTTAATTAGACAACAGCGGTGGCGCTTTGCAGTTATTTACCGTGCAAATTGTACATGTAAAATAACTAATCAGTCAAACCAATGATCTTTAATGCTGTCGTTGGTAGTTCATCCTGGCTCATAAAACGTTTCTTTAACATGAAACATAATTCCATTTTCTTATTTCACATCGAGTCATATTGATTATTGGCAATCCGCATCACTCTCTCGGGACTTCTGCAGGGCCTATAAGAAGTAATTTCAAGATTAGAAATTATTATGTCTTAGGCTAGTATGTTTGTTTCAAATGGGACCTATCTACTTCCACCCTTGCATTAGGACCGCATTATGTTGCAGATTTTGCCATTTTCTACATACAGCATCACAATATTAAGTTAAAATGAAGTATAGAACAGCTCATAAAATGGGAAGTTAAAATGAAGTATAGAACAGCTCATAAAATGGGAAGTAATGAAGTATAGAACAGCTCATAAAATGGGAATCTTTAGCAAAAGTATGTGCGGTATACACTACAATTTTGGATTTTATGAGTTAATAGAAAGTACCAAATTCCAGTCTCACATGCATAATAATATAACCAGCTTGTAATGTTGCGTGTATTCAAATGCTTACAACTGGACAAATAGTAAAAAAAAAATTGTTTTTTTTTACTTTGATAAGTGCAGTTCTACATGAATTGAGATATGGTTCTCCACTCCTCTGCCCACTGTGGCAGCGGTAGTTAAAAACAGAAATAGTAGACACATGTACACAGACAGAAAAATTCATTGACTGAACTTGTAGAAAACCAGATCCATATGTATCTCAATGTGGTGTGAGGTTCATTAGAACATCTCAATCAAATTACAATAACAATACAAGCCCCAACTATATTTCATACTAATACACTTGCTTAAAACATAGAATTAATTGAATATCAAGCTAACAGAGATGTTACAAAATCGAAATCCTCATCTTGTAATGGTTGATATGGAAAAGCTACAAAATCTGAATTCAGGTTTGTATGAACATCCGTTAATCAATAAACTCCTTCCGCTATTTCCTATGGGTGCCGTGTAAAGATCTTGGAGATCCTCAAAGAAATCCAAAAGATAATTTTCTAGATCATCAGCAGTGTATTTGACGTGCTTTTCACTAATGTAGCTAATATGTCTTCCAACAAATGTCCGATAAGGCCTGTATTACCTTGAGGGAATGTTGAGATTCGAAGATCCTCTCGAAGCCGGGCTATCAGGGAATCGACCATCCAGTTTGGCTCTTATACACCTCCTCAAAAGCTAGATAAAAGCTTTGCAATCTCTCTTTGATGAGAGTTCTTGAAATAGAATTTGAGCCAGGATTATGTATCCCTTCATCCCTGAGCAACGAAAGGATAGAGCTCCAAGTAGCTCTCTCAGTAGTTCATTGCATGCTGCTGGAATTTCCAATTAGTGCTTGCGAATCCATTCATCACCCTAGTATATCTCTTAACTCATGAGCTCTTTGACTTTTCAGCCATGTAATGAATGTTGTTCATCAGGAAAAGATGCCGCAGTGAGTCATCCTTGTATAAGCTTGGATTTATCTTCCAGATTGCACTCCAGAATTGAAAGGAGAGATCTGAAATGTAAAGCCACTGGAGAAGTAGAAGAGCTCTTTCACTTGCTACCATCATCCTCTCCACTAACTGGACTTGTGTCCGGTGAAGTGGAAACCTGATCTTCCTTCTCCTGGTCCTTCAGGAGAACATCAAGGGTCTTGCCATAATCTGCAAGAGTTTTAATGTAATTCATAACATACCTAGTGAGATGGTGGATTCCACCACCAGGAAAAGCATTGGCTGATATATTTGTTGCAACAGCATTCTCAAATTCAAGAAAGGTCGCTTTTGCACAGTCTCCCAATCTCCTTAAAACGTCCTGGCACTCCATTTTAACACAAGATTCAGGGTCACCCAGATACAAAGCATCAATATCTGTCAAAAGATCTTCAAGCACCTCGTGCATGTCAAGAATCCGAATCAACTTTTCTGGTTGATGGGGACCAATAGCTATTGCTTCACCAAAATTCAGGAGCTGCAATATTGAAGCTTTTGATGATTCAACAAAACACGCCCAGCTAACTGAGTCAAGCTCCCCAAAAATCTGATCACTCAGCCATCTTTCACTGGCAAGATAAACACGAACAAAAATCTTCATAGCCCAAATCAAACTCCTGATTTTGGAGTTCAATGTCTTCCACTCCATTTTCAATATGTCCTCGATGCTCAATTTCTCCAATTCGAGGATGAAAAGGTAGTCATCAAGTGCATCTTTGCGGACATTAACATAAGCCTGAGAACATTCCTTCCCATAATTTGAGTCAAACATCAAAGTGGCTATGGCTTTGAGGTCAGGAATTACATCTGGATGCACCAGATCGATAATGTATTCCTCTGAACCTCTGCTGACACTGTCTCTCTGAACTACATCCTCCACTGATTCATCCCCAAAGGAGAAAATGGAGCCATCATCCACCGTATCATCCTCGTTGGAGCGAAAAGACATATGCTCAGGCTCAAAAGGTTGCCTGTTCTGAACAAGCAAATGCTTGAACTCCTCCTCAAGCCTACTCATTGCAGTCTGAAGAATATCATGAGCTCTTTGCAGAAACCCATCCTCTTCACTGTCTTTGACAAGATTCAAACTTTCCAAACTCTCAGTCAACTTACGAGCTTCATCAACAGCCTTTAAATATTCATAAGCTTCATCAGGGCCACAATCCCATATCATAGATTGATTTTCCTCCCATTTCATGACCTTATCTTGCACTCTATTCAGCTGCTGCTCAACCTCACAAGGACCCTTTTCCTCCGCCCCCCCTTCCCCTTTCTCCTCTTTTTCACTAGCTCTAGCTATGCTAGATAATTGGGTGCCAAGATCCGCTAAGATTTTCTTGGCATCAATTGTCAAATTCCTGCTGGTCCCTAATGCTTTCACTATGTTTTGAGCTGCAGCAATTAAATTTTCTTCCCCTTCCAAAATTGGGGCGGTGGGCTGATATTCCCCCATAAGTGCACAACAAATTTCCAAAACCACAACAGCAATAACAACTCCCAAAAACAAACAAAATCTTGACTTTAGAGAAGCAAATTACAACTAATACTGAAACTCAAAATTTAAAAAAAAAAAATTGATCTTGAAATCAATTCAAGCAATCCCACATGAAAAACCAATCAGTTGTAATTTTGCATATCATCCTGTGCACAGGAGACATAATTACTCAAAAGCCACTTTTTTACCAAATTTCGCATTGAGAATGAAAAGCAATCAACAACAATACAACTAAAAATCTTGAGAAAGCAAGAAAAGCCCCCCGGAAAAGAACCCACCTAAATAGGATCACTAAAGATCAAGAATTATGAGGATCTGCTGATTCTAAGTTCAAAAAGAAAGGGGGCGCCGCCAATGATCAAAGAACAGAAAAGGGTTCCAGAATTTGCGGGCTATACAAATAAGAACAAGACTTCAAAGAAAGTAGAAATATACAGACCTTGAGAAATATCTTGACGAAGTGGAAGGCTGTATCAGAGGAAGAAGATCCAATGAATAAGTGGAAAAGTAGAAATATATGTGGAAAAGTAGAAATATATGTACACACGCCCCCCCCCCCCCCCCTAGGTGCCGTATGCGAAGCCAATACTAAGGGGAGGAAGAGAGGAAGTAACTCACCGTGTTGGTGGGGGAAGGAGAGGGATGTAGAGATTAATGGTGATACACTGCGAGGCCAGGATTCCAACTTCCAGAAGTCTCCTGGGAAGCTTCAGGCCCCATTCTAGGGGTGTTCATGGATCGATACCCAATTTGTGGCAAATAATATGAATCGAATCTGTGTTTGTGATTCGGTAAAAATTCAAACAGTAAATCGATTAACATACATCGAGTACTCGACTTTTAGGTTACTTGCAAAATCGATTCGGATAGGACGGATACATAATACTATCCATAATAATTTATTTATATTTTTAAAAAATAAATAAAAAAAATTATGAAATATTATTAAATCACTAATAATACAAACATTAATATTTTAAAGTTAAATTACATCAAAAACCTTAATTTTCAAAAAAAAAATTAAACAAATAAGAAAACAATCACTTAGTCTTTTAAACTTCGTCTTTTCATTTCAATCAACATAAAAATATAAATATTCAACAAATAACCAAAAACTATATAAACAAGAAAATAATGACTTAGTTGTCGCGCCCTATTTTTTCGTTCGAAAATTAGTGAAGTCGAGAAAAAGGAAAAGGATTAAATGTGGGTGTGTTTATTTATTGGAAAATGAGTGTAAATTTTAGTAAAATGATTTTCAGAAAATAATTTATAAAAAATAGTTTGACAAAAGATATGATTTTTTAGAAAATTGCTTTACTTTGAAAAAAACAAAAGAAAAGGACCTAAAATGAGACTTTGAAAGTGTGACGGTTTTTTTGCCTGAAAATAGAGTCTAAAAAGGGTTTTTAGTAAAAAGGGAGTCGCCACTTGGTATTGAGTTTTGGTGTACCAAGTCACCAGAAAATATTTTATAAAAGGTAAGAAAATCGAGAATGATTTATTTAGATAAATGATTTGAGAAAAATGTAAGAAAAGTGATAAAAATCCTTTTAGACAACTTCAGGTTTTTGAAAACAAGAGAAAAAAAAGGTTCAGGAGTCACAGTTGAAAAAAGAGAAGGCAAAGGCTCGCGCCTAAGGCACCCCTTCAACCTAGCCGAAACTAGTTGCAAGGTTTAGTCTAAATTTTCTTAATGTAACCCTAAGATTTTATCGCATTTGGATGCAACTACATGAATGCAAATCTAATCCTAAAAATGGATATCGTTAAGGGACAAAATATTCCATTGAGGTTTGGTCGGGATTATCGCATTAATCGTGAAACTTGATTATAGATCTCAATGGAGTCACGAGATAGATGCTAAATGGAGTGCAAAAGGAAAGAAAAATAATAATATAAATAGTAAGTGAACAAATAAAGTGAGGATGCAATATAACGGGTATGAAAAACTAATAGACTCGTGACTAACTATTCCTACTCACAGAGAGAGGAACGACATGTACGCCGTCGCTTCTCATGTGAGTAGATGATTATTTCTAGTCAAATCACACAAAACGACTTAAGATTCTACGTGTAGTGGAATCTAAATGTTATGTCCTGAACATATATTTAAAATAGATCATGAGTGATAAAATATATAAAAATTATACAAAAATGAAAAAGGCTTAAAAGAAAAATGTGTGTGAAATAGCATGGAATGCACATGCGAGAAATCACTCTAATACTAAAATGATCTAAGGGCCTAGTATTGGAGTAGCTTGTTTTTCTATGAATTCTCCACTAGCGTTGAACTAGCGAAAAAGTTAGAATTAACCACAACTAGCGTTCGACTATTGTGGCGACGATACACATATATCACGATAAGGCAAGTAAATAAATAAATAAATAAATAAAAACATAGATTAAAAACAATAATCACATAAAAGCACCTAATAGCTCATAAAAGCATATAGCACACAAGCATGATATTCTAGATGTAAAGTCCTAAAGAAAGCGAATAAAACACATAAGCACATAGCACACATAGCACACAAAAGCCCTAACTATTATATCGGAAAAGTCTAATTATAATCTGGAGAATAGAAAGAAAAAATAAAAAAATAAAAAATAAAAAATAAAAGATAACCTATCTAGCTTATCTATTACATTTTCTATCTAAAATACATAAGATTTTGTTAACTAGATGAAAATATAAATTATCTATTACACTTTATAACTAAATACAAAAATTTTGCTAAATAGAATATTACCTATCTATTACATTTTTTTGAATAATTAGAATTAAACTCAAATAAATAAAATAACATAAATAAATACTCACATATAAGCAAAATAATAAACACTTAAAAAATACATAAAGAAAAAAACATAAAAAAAATATAGGAACACATAAGAGCACATAAAAAAAAATAAAAGAGGTAATAGAGGTACCTCCCATTCGTAACCCAGTACAAATTGCTAAGAAAATTAACAAACATATCAGGATATCACTATTTAAAGTATAAAATATGAAATACTTAAAATTGGGGATAAAATGTCAATTTCGAGCAAAATTAGAGGCTTAGAATAAACTTCCAACAAGTATCTAGGGTTTCAAACTAAGATTTCAACAAATATAGGGACTTAAACTAAAATTCCAGCAAGTATGGTGAACTAAACAAAATTTCAGCAAAGTTGGGGGGTAAAAAATAAAATTCCAACAAGTATAATGACTTAAATAAAATTTCAGCAAGGTTGGGGGGACAAAAAATAAAATTTTAGCAACATTCTAGGGCAAGAATAGAATTTCCAGCAATGTATAAGGGCAAAGATGCAATTTTGCAGCAAGCTAAAATATGAAAATACAATTTCCAACAAGTTTAAAAACCAAATTACAATTTTAAACAACATTCAAGGTTCAATTTGTAAATTATAGCAACATTAAATATCAATTTGTAATATCCAGCAATAAAAGGGGGTAAAACAAAATTTTCAGAAATATTTAAAGGTAAAAATGTAATTTCAGAAAAATATAGTGGTCACAATGTAATTTTATAAAAATATAGGGGTCAAAATGAAAAATTAAAAAAATATAGGGGCCAAAATTATAATTATATAAAAGTCGGGGGCCTAAATGCAATTAATTGGGACCTAATTGAAAAGAAAATAAAATTATGGGGATCAATCTAAAAAAAATAGAAACTTAAATGCACAAATCAAAAATTATGAGGGCCACAAAAATATTAATAAAAGTATAAGGATTATAAAATAAATATTTATTATTAATTAAAATCAAATTAGAAAACTAAATCATCAAAACAACGTAGTTTTGAGTGAAACTACGTCAAAACAACGTAATTTCACTAAAACTCTTTTTTTTTTTTTTTTTACCTGGTTTCAGTTTCTCTCTTTTTTTTTTTATCTTTTTCAAATTTCCTTTTTATTTTTTTTCATTCCTTTTTTATTTTTTTTCTTTTTCTTTTCCTTCTTCTTTTTTTCTCTCTTCCCCCTTTTCTTCTTCCCCTCCCCCCCGATTCTGTTATCTCCCCTCTCTCTCTCTCTCTCTCTCTCTTCTCCGTCCGGTTCTCTCTCGTCGGACTTCCCTATCTCTTTGTCTCGGTCTCACTCTCTCTCGCGTCGCCTAACACCTCTCGTCCCTCTCTCCGTCCATCTCTCTCGGTTTCCCTCCCTCTCTCTCGCCTAATTTCTTTCTTCAAAAATCATACCCAAATCTCAAAATTCAAGCTCTAAATTCATCCATCACAAATCAAAATAGCATCTAAACAGTATACATATACACGCATACATGTTGAAAATGGGCCAAAGTTTTACCTGTCAACTGGGGGAATGAGGATTTAATGGCGGTGAGATGATGGGGTTGCTGGGTAGTTGTGTCCGGCGGTGGAGGTGGTGAAGTGGTAGAGCTACCGTTGGTGGTGGTGGAGACTGACGTTGATTGTTGTTGTTGTTGCTGTTTTTTTTTTTTTGGGTTTATTGCAGGTAGTGTGCGTGTGTGGACTGATGTGTGTGATGTGTGTGTTTGCAGGTGTATGCGTGTGTATGGCCTGATGTGTGTGTGATGTTTCAGGTGTGTTGTGTGTGTGTGCAGGTGTATGTGTGTGTTTCTTGCAGGGGTGTGTCTGTGTGTGGACTGATGTGTGTGTTTACAGGGGTGTGCGTGTGTGTTTCTGTGTGAGCTGCAGGTGAATTGGATATGTTGTGTGTGTGTGCAGGGGTGTGTAATGGTGTGAATATGCAGGTTTGTAGTGTGTGTAATGTGAATATGTCTGGCTGTGAAAGTGCAAGGATGAGGAAATGAATCGTGTGTGTTTTGAGTGAGCTAAGAAGGAGAGAAATGAGTTGTGTGCAATGATGTGGTGCAGGTGGAGTGAGAGTGAGGCAGAGAGAGTTGAGTTTTGTGTGCGTTTGCTTGGGATGTATGTCTGATGGTAGTGAGATGAGTTAGGTGTGTGCTAGTGAGTGAGACTTGTCTGCGTGTTGTGTGTGTTTATGGTGAGGCAAAAGGAATGAGGGAGACCGAGAGAAAGTTGTGCTAGCATAGTGAGAATTGTGTGTGTGTTGTGTACCTGAAATGTGAAAATGTGCTGGTGAGGGATAGCATGAGGGGGATTGGGAGAAATTGTCAAATTGTCTGGTGAAGGATGGAAGAGGGAGAGGAGCCCGAGGGAGTGAAACAATAAGGGGATGGAGAAGAAAAAATCCTCCCAAAATCTCTTCAAACCTGATTTTTTGCAGAGTGATGGGATTAAATAAGAAGTGGTTGGGACAAAGTGCTATGGCTGATTGTGAAGGTGGTTGAAGGTATGGCATGGAGCTGTGTAAGCAGCTATGTTGTTACTGTATTTTGCAGCCTGCTCCATTTAGTTTTTTTTTTTTGAACTTTTTCGAAGGAGAAAATTAAGCAAACAAAATGAAGTAAAATAGAAATTCACTTGAATTTCTAAAAACAAAAACCACTAAAATTTAGCATTAAAATAAGAAATAAAATTTACTATAAATTTTGAATTTGCTAGAATAATGAAAACGAGCCATTAATAGACAAAAAGTCAAAATTTTGAAATAAATACTTAACGCTCTTCTAAAAATCATGAAATTTTTACAAAAAATTTATAAATATACAAAACACAAATATAAAATTTTTTATTTAAAAATTCTCGTAAAAATAGTGCATTGAAAAATGTGCCATTGAATTGAGAAAATACTAAAATTTTAAATAAATAATAAATTACTCCTAAAAAATTATTAAAATTATAAATAATGATGAAAATAGCAAAATTATGTATTTAGGAAATAAAATAAAATAAAATAATTTTACGTGGTGAAATTACTATTTTGCCTCTAATGTGATGAATTAGTCATTATATGCACGAAAATTGTAATCGACCCCCGAAAATTAAAAAATACCCCCTAAATGAAGTAACGCACACATATATTTGCAAAGGGTGCGTCAAAATTTGGTGTCTATATTAGTTTTTCAAATTTCATCTTCTCATTTCGATCAACGTAAAACCATAAATATTCAACAAATAGCCAAATGAACACCCAAACTAACATGTGAAATTACATAAATATCATGAAAAATTACATAACTATCCCCATTTCGGTTTGGTTCGGTTACCCTCCGGTTCGCAAAAATGTGAATCACGAACTGACCCGATTAAAATATAACCTGCCCCGCAAACCGCCCCGCCACCTATAACCGGTTCAGTTACCCTTTTTTCGGTCCGGAGCGGATCAGTTTTCTCAAATTTTCAGATTTTTTTGAACAGCTCTACCCCATACTACTAAAACTTTGGAAAATTATACAGATTCCTGTTTATGCCCCAGGTGTTTTGTTTTTTTTTTTTCGATGTGTGATTGGAAATGGAAGAATGGGAAATGTGATCCACAATTCAATACTATCCAAAAAATTGGTGACTTTTTAGGGGTTGTTTGGTTCAAATTCATTAATCATTATTATTATGTGTATCATTAACCTTGTTATGATTATGGGTTTTGATGATTCTCTCAACATGTTTGGTTTAATAATGAAATGGGTATTATTACTAGAATGACTTTCAAGTAAATTTTAAAAATTTTAAATCTTTTATTTATGATATATATTTTTTGGATTTCTTATTTTGAATCTTTTTAAAGAAAATTTTTAAAAAAACTTCTTCAACTTTAAATATAGCAATGCTCTAATTTGATACTTATGTAAATGATAACACTAAAAAAAGTTATTTTTATTGTATTAACAGATAATACTATACATATTTGATTTTTAGTTCAAAATTTAATTATTAAAAAGAATTTTTATATAAAATTTTATAAACTACTAATAAAAAATATTCAAAATCAAAAGACAAAACAAAGAGAGAGAGAGAGGAATAGTATATTAGGGGTGAATAACTCAAAAAATATATATATTTTTTAGTGAATGTGTTTTTACCCTTAATCATACAGGCTAATTTTGATAGAATAATATTTTGAAAGAAATTATTAGCAACCTAATTGATTACTATCATTCAAATGATAGTGATAATTACTTTACAAATATCAACAATGGCTGTCATTGCTTATGATACCAATTTCCCTCCTTGATTATCCTAAACTAAACACCTCCTTTTTTTTTTAATCAAACTTATACTATTACAATTAGAATAAGAGAAATGGTGTTTGGTAATATTCGATCCCCGACATCCGGTATAGAGTTATAAAGCTCTAACCATTCAATTTTCTATTCATTCTAAGAAATTTCTCACTTGAAAGAGTGCATTTGACATCTGGAAACGATATGATGTTGTAAGGGACGGTAAAATGACTCATCTTTTTGAGCTGTATGCAATCTTGTTCTTTATGTAAGAGAATACCTTTATTTTACTAGCGGTACAAGACTATCAATACTATTCTACTCATTTATGTAAGTAAACCAATTTGAAGATATATCTAATCTAATCTACAAACATACTGTGCCGTTAGTATTAGTTAAAGGTGTATCGAAGTTGTTCAGAGTCGTATAAATTAGATTAGATGTGGATCGTTGTAAACCATTTAAATTTTGTCTATTAGCTGTGTTGTTGTTATTTATGAATTTGTTAATGTACACCATAATTTTGATTTTGTAAACCAAACTTACATGTGGACTCAAAATTATCAGAGTTTGATTTTGTCACAGTGTCTTTAACTTTTCGCTGTTCTATCTTCTTGTACGTACAAGAAAAGATGCTACAAACAGTCGAGTTAACTTTAATTCTGGTTGCTGTTAATGACGCATATTCATTCTTTTTTGTCAAAGTTTAATGACGCATATTCATGGTTATATCTTTTCCCCTCTCTCTCCCTTCGGGGAAAGAAATAAGAATTTGATCACTAGTAATTTTTTTTTCTTTCGATTTGCCGAAGTACCAAAGATGATTAAAAACAGTTCTAAATGAACAAGTTGAGAATTTTGTATGCGTACGACATTTATGTAGACGGGTTTCAAAAGATAAACGACGTCTTATCTTGATAACAAATGGTCCAACTTGTGGTTATACTTAGATTAGACTAGATGATGATAGTTCGCAACTTGTCAAATATACCAAATAATAGGTGAAAGTTTTTAACTCACTTAGTTATGACCAAGTTAAGATAAAGTAATATACACGAAACTGTCCAAGTAGTTATTTCATTTTCACCAACATCTTGCATTCTTGGCTACGTGTTGGTGTATTTTAGTAAAAATACAAATTATATGGTTTTTTCGGCACATTTTTTAAAACTTTTCATAAATGTGGTGATTTTGACCACGGTGTATTTATAATTGTTATAAGGACCGTATTATTATTGTAATTAAGAATTTGGCCATTGTTGACGACTATAGAGTATTAATAATAATAATAATGGTCATATTATTATTATTATTGTTATTATTATTATCTTGATCGTTGAACTATTAATTTATACGGTTATGCTTTGTAATGAAAATTTATTTATTATAATATTTAGATTATTCTACTTCATTTTCTAATTATTGTATTTTATTGCACAGTTAATACTCCTACATTTTTAACCTATAAATAGAAGCCTGTGAAAGAACTAAAAATAATCTTTCCAACAATAATTTCAATTATACTTACCATAGCCATAATTTTGGATAAAAGTAAAGCGTGTGAGAAGCTTTTGCCTTTTTTTGATTGTGCATGTCAAAGAGAAAGCAATAACTTGAGTTGGATTGTTTCGTGGAAGGGACGTGTTGCATCCTTGCACTCGAAAAATATATGTAGAGGCACGAATTGTCTTAAATAGAGCATATAACGTGCATCAGCTCCACCAAACTTCATAATAACTATCAATTTGTGGTCACCAAATAGGAATGGTAAAAAATTTTCACATTTTACAATGTGATATTGAGGTAATATTCATCTTGTTTAACGTTTGTTGAATATTATTTGAAAATTTAATGTAATTATTTATTCATTTTATGGTCTAGGACCAACACTATGCATTCCAAGCATCACAGTGACCTGATAAGTGGCAAATTCTAAACGTATGGTAGATAGTGACGAGTCGAGATAATGATTGTCTTTCTTGAGATACAGGTCACGTGTAAGTGGTAGACGGTGACAATAATAGTGGAAATCTTAAACGATTGCGTTTCCATTCAAATGAATTTTGATCATGTTACGGATATGAGTCCAAATGCAGTCTCTTCCTCAGTTTGAATGCATGAATCGATTCTAAACTCTTTTGATGCTGTACACAAAAATAAAAAATAAATGCTGGCATATTTGATTGCCCCTTTGTCATGTATCAGTCCTCCATAGCGATAAGAGTGCTCTAAATTTTTCCCATTTGTGTGAACCATAAACATTGTGAGTAGTATTCGAGTCAAAAAATGTTTGAACATAGTATTAATTTATATTGGGCTGAAGGTAGTCTTAGACATAGGAAAGGCCTTCAACAACAACGGAAGCCATTGGATTTTGGTCTAGTGGTCTGGAAGGGCTTAAGGCTTTTCCCGTCTCACGGTCGAGGGTAAGGGGTATCAAGGGTCCGAATCTAGACCTGGACTCGATTCGGATTCATAGATTTTTTTCGAGTTCAAGTAAGAATAAAATTTTGTTTATTTGGACTCGGATTTGACCTGTTTTTCCTAATACAAAACGGTAAGAATAAAATTTTGTTTATTTGGACTCGGATTTGACCTGTTTTTCCTAATACAAAACGGGTCGAATTGAGAACGTTATATTCTGACCCAAACCTGTTTATATACATAATAATTATAAATTATATATATTTTATTCTTTTAATACTTAATACTCAATAAATAATAATTATAAAATATATAAAAATATTTGATATTTTCAAGACCTGGACCTGACTAGAACTTGAACGGACCCAAATCCGGAAAACCAAATGCAAGACCCGTTAGGTCCGGGTCCGGGTCCAGGTTCGGAACAATAACACTCAAACAGATTGGGGTCTTGAATATTTAATTCCGACTTGAACTCGACCCGTTGACACCCCTAGTCGGGGGGTTCGAACTCCAGTATTGGCATTTACGTTGGGAGAAAAAAAATTAAGGATACATTTAAGATCAGGAAGTCACAATTTTGTATGGTAAATAGTATAGGTACATACTTAGTACATTATTGGAAATCTTACTCTACTTGTACAAGGTAACATACAGTAATTTAACATACAACATAAATTTAAGATTAGGGAGTTACAATTGTGTATGACAAATAGTATAAGTACACACTTGGTACACTATTAAAAGTCTTACTCTACTTGTATAATGTAACATATAGTATAATATAAATAGTTAAATAATAAAATAAAATAAAACAAAACAACGAAGCACACAGCTGCCTACTCGAGGGAGGTCTTGTCAAACCTGGCCTGCCATCAACTCAATCGGAAACGATTGTTTTGAAGTTTGAAGTACATCTTTGTTAAATTAGTCAAAAGCACCTTTCCTTGTTTCGACTTTCAATTTTCACACTTAAATTGTTAATCAGAATGCTTTTTCCCAAAAAAAAAAAAAAAAAAAAGATAAAATAATTTATTCTACGTAATATAATTAATCTATAGAGAAGAATTTCATTTTAATTATTGACGATGATTAACATCTATCCTAATTGTGGTTTGGGTAGAATAACTAGTATTACTACTTTGTTTTTTTCCTTGTCCTTTACCGGTAGTTAAGGGGTCAATTTCCCGGCAAAATAAACAAAAATGCAATTCGGTTCAAGATGTCGTCAGAGAAGAAATTAGTCAAACCTCCCACCCTCGTCAAGTCATTTGTCTCCACTTTTTTTTTTTTTTTTAAATTTTTTTCGTTGATTATTAGTAGTTTTAAACAACATAAGAGTGCTCACCTTATTTTCTTTTTCCTTTGCTAACATTTGAAGAAATTAAAACGATCACGAAAATGAGAGGTTCAGCAACATAACATGTACGATTTGGTACATGTTTCAACTTGCCTTTATTACTCCAATGATTATACTAACAAACCTTAATCCAATATAAATGTTACAATTAAAACGTTGTCCGTCCGTCTGGCATCATTCGCCGACTCTCCTTTAGTCTATCTGAATGCTTAAAATAATCAAAGCGTGGCATATATTTTTAGGCAAAATAATTGCAAATTCCAGAGGAAATAATTCCGAAATGGTGGTGTTTCATCGTGAAGCTGGAAGGGGTTGCCCCGCTAGAAATGATTTGAGCAGCTGAAGTGCAGCTCTGGGCTTGAAAAGTGGTACTTCATGACCTGCCCCTCTCACCGTTGCAAATGTTAGCCCTTTATATGCCTCTGTCCAGCCTCCCACCTTACAAAATCAGCCACACATTTCTACATCAAGAACAATTCCTGGAACCTCCCCCCTTCCCAAACTCAAAATTTACTAAAACAATGAAATATTGGTGGAGAAAGGGAGAAATGAAAGATGAATTCAAGCATTTTCCTTTGGAAAAAAAAATGAAAATTTGAACCCAAAAAAAGCAAATTTTTTCACTAACCTGTTTCCTCACATACCAAGGGTACCATGGAATATCAATGGCCAGTTTGAGTTGGGCCAGGGCGTACCTTGTAGCTGTGACTGGCACCACTGAGTCAACATCACCACTGCAATGTACGAACACATAATTAAAGCAAATTAGTTTTGCTGGAATTGATAATTTGATTTGGCAGTATAAAATTAATAACAACAAATGACAAATCGCTAACCTGAAAACCCAAATTCTCAAACCAGCAGCTATTAGTTCTCGATATACCGGAAGAACGGAGCTGTCCGTGTCATTCCAATTTCGATTTAAGGTATCACTACACGTAACGAATCATAATTAACAAAAGCACACCGTATAATTGTACACTTCCTATCTGATTTTAAGGATTAACCTGAAGAGTACCTGCAGGCTGTCCATTTATATGGAATACCGGTTGTGTTTGCATGAAGACCTTTCTGCACGTCTGGCCTGTTGTAGTAAATTTCGGCATATTTTTCAGTACAAGGGTCGTAACCTGATAACTGCCTAAACATCTGTGAAAAACCAAAAAATTTGTCAAAATTAATCTACCCTCCACTCTACATGATTCATCATCTTGTGCTAGCATTATAATATTTTGATGGATTCTAATTCATTGAATACCGGATATGGTTGATGTGGCAATTTCATTGTCCGCCGTGTTGTGCTGCTACCGTCAGAATTGTTACAAGGGGGAGCATAGATATTGTATTGATCAATATTGCCAAATTCTTTGTCCATGGCGTAATAGTATAATGATTCACATTCGTTCGATTCCGTATGGCGCCTGAAGTCACAAATATTTACCAATTGATAATATGTCTTATCAGAAATCATGGCATGGCTCCACCAGTATGTCACTGTTCCCAGATTGTCATAGTAATTATCTGTAACTGCATTGCCAACCTGCATTGATCACGATTGATGATGAAAACTAAATTTGAAATATGTCCCAAATGCAAACACTAACAGTAATGTGTTAGATCAGTCAAAATTACCATAAATCCTTTAAGATTGATGGGGTCCTTGGACTTGGCATTGTAGTTAACTATTGCACTGGCCAAATGAGGGACATAATGGCCAGCATAGCTCTCTCCAGTAATATAGACTTCCCGTTTCTTGTAGCGCGGGAATCGTTCCATCCATCGGATCAGGAACTTTAGTGAATCCTCAGCTGGATAAATATTAGTCATTAACTGATGTTTCTTACAACACACTAAAAATACATAACTACCTAGATTTTTTGGGGGCATTTTTCTAGTAAACTAGTTGATTGATTCTGTTACAATTTGGCAGAAATTAAGTATTCCACATGCTGCATCGCAAACAATTCTGCGAATTGTTTGTGGCGGCATTTACTCTGCTCTAAAAGACTGACCCCATGATTATCATGCATTTCTTCTACAGTGTAGTGTGCAGTCGCCCTAATTGGATGGTGGTCCGCCATGATTGATGTTCCAAACGAAGTCAATGGTGGCAGCGACCGTCCATGGAACAACTGGGACAAGTGAATACCCCATTATAGATTGATGGCCATTCAAGACATGGCCTACCAATTTGGACGGTTCGTGTGATTGCTGAAGCTAACCAGATATTTCCTCACACACTCCCAGAGATTACTATTCTAGACAGCGAAAATGATGATATCAACGACTATGTGACAAAAAGGGTGTGGTGGGGGTGATGCTACTTACCAGTTCGACGATCACCAGTGTCAAGGAGATCTGAAGACCTATTGCTGTATGAAAATCCAACACCCGCTGGAGTTTCCAAGAACAGTAAATTTGCCAGTTTGTTCCATGAAAATTTGTTCAGGTATAAACCTGAGGATGTCTTGCTTATCCTAAATGGTCCAATTTCTTCGGATGCGCCATATGCCACGGAAGAGCAACCTGGACCTGATAGTAGAAAGAGTTCAATTTATAAACATGTACTCATGCTAACAATTTGTTGGGGGCACAGGTCCCACAAATATCTACGAGAAAAATTGTGTTGTAGCAAAACTATTACAGGCCGAGACATTCCTTCTCAATACTGTCTTTTTCAGTTTTGTTTTCTAAAAATTTCTTCATTTGGCAATCTTTCAATTATATAATTGTACTCGTTGGATCTTATTTCTGAATCAAGGTGTAATAGATTACTAATCTATGCAGCATGTAATATGTAACACAATTTTTACACATTTAACAAGGAACAATTGTGTGGAAACACACGCACAAATACACAAAATAAAAAAAGAAGTTCCTTTTGCAAAACCTAACATGGTACAATTAATTCACACAAAGTTAGTCTAGGACACAGATTGTCAATAATCCCTCTATGTTATGACCGTATCATGTATCTAACAATGTACTACTTTACGAATATGTGATCATAAATTTACTGCTTATTGCAAAAACATGCAAAGTAACATTTAGTGCACCACTCATTCTGACAAGGGTCTTTAGCAGAACCTTAATGTTTATGGTCTACTCCAACTAATAAATGATGACTTTTTTTCAAGTTGCTTTCAAGCATTAAATTTTCTGGTAACTTCATGCAACGTAAATGCGGGGACAGAGAGAGGGAGAGGGACTGAGTAGAGGGTCTCTGCCTTTAATTTTGACTCCATGGATCATGGGTTTCGAGTTTTGAACATAACGTCGGTAGTAGTTAATTAGTTAGGTCATAGTGATATTATTGTTTCCAGAGTCCAGACTGGCTACTCATGTAATGCGACCATCCTTGACTGCATCAAGGACACCTCGCCACTGGCATGCGGTCTATGGTCTGCCTAAGTTTGAAAAAGAGTACAAACATTTGAATCAAAACGTACAACACTACTCTGCTATCCTAAAGGACATAGTCCTTAAGCATCAAATATAAGATGAAAAAACATTAGAAGATTGCAGATGTAGTACAAAGGCTCATTTGTGAGATCTAATCATAAAAAATACAATATTTTTGGTATACAGTATCTATAGTAACTGCTTATGGTCAATATTAAGTCACATTAACTACAGTATAAGGTAGTCCAACTGAGCAATAGATAGAGTACCGTGTACATGATGTTGACCAAATGAAATGAGCTACATGTAGCCCTTAAACCTTGTTTATGTAAGTATGTTTCCTTAAAAAACTCACCTTTTATTTTTCCATTTGATTGCAAAGCCATTTTTCTGAGAGTAATTTAAGAACGTGAAGGGACAGAAAGAAGTGGAAGTCAAGGGACAGAACAGAATCAAACATCTTCACGAAATAACAGCAAGGAAAACATGCATATGTTTGCACTTAAAGTCATATAATTAAGGGATTTAGAGGCTAAATTAAGCTTTAATAGATCCTCAAGATAAGGCACAGAACAAAATTTCCCTTTTTCCAGCTCCAGCGGAGTTTGAAGTTTAACACAAGGGACAGAGAGAGTTCTAACCTCCATTAAGCCAAACAACCAAGGGTTTTGACAAGGGATCATCAACAGCCTCAGTGAGCCAATAAAACAGGGCCCTCCCGGCAACTTCATTAACAGTAACATAGCCTGAAAACTGCTGAAAGGAGACTCTGGGCTGCCCAGGAAGAGCTGTTATTCTGTCAGCCTCTTCTTCCTCTTGATGTTTACTAGTACTACTAGCGCTGGCTAGCACTACAAGCAATATTGCTACGACCAAAGAAACAAAAATCTTTTCTTTGGCCATGAAACCAAGTAGCTTTTCAAGCAGCCAGCACTAGCAGGATTGCTATAAATTTGCTAGCAAGTTACTAGCGAATGAAGAATTTGGTATCCTGGTTGTTTTGAAATATTAATTAGGCGGTGGGAATTGAAGAGGCCTGCCTATGTTCTACTACTATGTTTTTTGAGTCTGTCTTGCGATCAAATCGGAATAAATAAGAGAGAGAGAGAGAGAGAGTGAGAGATAGAGACTGAGGGGAAGAGAGATTTCTGGTGTATTTAATCTTTAGAATCATGCACGAACAGTTGATACGCACGCGCACTGTGCTGTAAATCAGGCAATTGTCATGGCCAAGGACAAATCTATCCTTTTCAAGTTTCTTTGGGGTGGTCAATCTTTATTTACCAGATAAACGAAAATAATAATCATCTGTTTGGATTGCATATATTTTTGGACGAATAGTAATATTGTAACAATTTTGACACGAAATAAATGTGAAATTAAAAATGAGTTAAACAATGTGGACGAATAATAATATTGTAACAATTTTTTTAAACATTAGTTGTCCAAACAAAACCAATATTACCTTGTTATGCTTTAGGCAAATTAGCCCACATTCAATGGGGTTTGTCATGATTCTTAAGACTTCCTAGGTAAGGTTGGAATTATACCGACTTCCCACTAGAATTCATTAACCATTTCCAAAATGCCAATGTCAACATAGAAGGCACTTGAAATTTTAAAATTATTTGTATGACTAAATATCAAAGGGGAGGCGGATGGAAAACAAATATAGCTGCAAGAAAGTAAAAATAAGCTGAAAAAGTTGATAAGGGTAGAATGCTGAAAATCCATGTAATTTACCAAACACAACAAAACGATATGTGGATAATGGCGGAGGCAGAGGAGGTTATATGACAAAAACAGAAAAGCCTACCATGCTAAATATAGAATAGTAAACAACCATGATTGGAGAGGGTGGATGGTGGAAACTGGAGAAGATTTCAACGAACCATACTATATATAGAAAGAAATAAAGCTAAATGCAGCAGTACACTACCATTTCAATACATACTTGTGACTATCCCAATCCAATTTTGATGATGAGAGTTTTGAGTAATCAATCAACAATGTAGTAATTACAAATGAGCCGTAATCACTACAGCAATATGCCCATTACCATTTTGAGAAATCGAGGACATCTTCTATGTCTATTCCCGTGCTAGGAAAGAGGGCATTCACATACATACCAGAGAAATTAAAGGAAAGATTTTTCATTAATCAAAAAACAAATTATAAAATTAGTTGCTAATCTATCATTGAAAGAAATGTTAACTTTGACAAGAGGTGGCGTTTAATTTCGACTATATTATGAAACACACAATGATTAGCCATTTCATGTGTTTCCATTTTAATTTCCTCCCAAACCAACCCACCCACAAAAAAAAAAAGCAACTTCCTTCTTTTTTTTCTAACGTGGTAGAAGAAGATGGTTGGGCATAGTGACTTAAATCTACGGCCAAGAAAGGGACAAACGACTGCAAAAAACAGGGTACTACTACTAATATTGGTGGTCTCCAGTGCATGCGTTGTAGGCAACAGTATGTTACATCATACATATAACCTTTTCCCCACCTATAGTATGAAAGGAAAAATGAAAACACAGTCATGAAAATGTAGCTGAAATGGGACAATATATTTGATGATATCTTTGTTTGCCTGTTGCATTGCACTTTGCAATTTCTGTACTAACAACCACACTTGCCATTTCTGTACTAACAACCACACTTGCCAAAACGACCAGAGCGATGAGGTGCGTCCTATTAGGTTAGTTTGCACTTGGATTCTTTTTCTTCCTCTAGTTAATTTTATGAAATTTGGAGTCAAGAAATCAAATACATACTTGATAATTTTTTTTTTGAGACAAATATATACCTGATAGTTAACTTGCCTTTATGTTTATTAGTTATAGATATCAATCACTCTTTGTTTCTACAAAAATCTACCATCATGGTTTCAAAATATACCAGTATTTAATAAAAAAGTTTTTAATCTATACTTTATATCAACAGCGTGAAGAAAGATATAGCTCTAATTAATTAAATGGAGGAGAAAGATACACTGTCTAGTTAAAAAAAATGCGGGGTATTTATGTTTGCCGCCGAGAGGGACGACTCAGAGAAAGTAGTTGTAAGTGCAGATCGCAAAACAAGCCATACTAATTCACTGAGAAGTTAATGAAGAGAGAGGGAGAGCTCAAATTGAACTGGAAAAATGGTTGATACGATCAAATTGATGGAGTTTCAATATGGGTTAATAACACTTTGTCCCTGTAAAGGTATAGGGGAGTCATATTTTGCCTCCCTAACCTTTAACTACATACATTTCCCCCCCCCCCCCCCCCAATCAAGTAGGTGAGAGAAAATTTAGTTAAAATAAATAGTCAAATGACACAAATACCCTTGATTTGGTAGAGAGAAAAATTTTAGAGAAAAAAAACTCAACCGTTACAATATTTTTTTAAAATATTTCTACAAACTTTCAAATAAAATAAACTACTAAATTTTAGATGAATTAAATATAAAAAATAGCTAACAAAAAATATAATTATGATATCATAAAAAATTATACTTTTTGTACTGTTAAAGAGGATTTTTACTAATTTTTTACTAAATAAAAATAGCAATGTTATGAATGTAGAGCTAAAATTGAAACTTTTAATTTTTTTTCTTGATTTAAGGAAAATTCTTAATTTATAAAAAAAAATCTCAATTTTAACTTTACATTCATAACAGTGCAATATTTATTTGGTAAGAAATTAGTAAAGATCCTCTTCAATGGTACAAGAAGTACAATCTTGGATGATATCATTGTCACATTTCTTGTTAACTATTTTTCATATCTAATTAATCAAAAAGTTAGTAGTTTATTTTATTTGAAAGTTTTTCATAAAAATTTTTATAAAATATTGGAACGCCTGAGTTTTATTTCCAGAAATTTTCCTCTTTGCCTAGTGACTAGGGTATTTGTGTCATTTGACTATTTATTTTAACTAAATTTTCTTTCACCTAATTGATTGAGGGGGCAAAATGTATATATTTAAAAGTTAGGAGAGCAAAGTGTGACTCCCCTATACCGTTTAGGGAAGCAAAGTGTTATTAACCCTTTCAATATCCCTTCAAACGAAAAAAAAATAATAAAAACCTTTATTGTACAAAATTATAGGACAAATCTTAATTGAATCAGCATCAAGCAATTAGAGGCCAAGCATCTTTGCGTGCTGTGGCGAGTGGTCAACACAATGTAACCATCACTGTCACTAATAGAATAGGAGCAGTCATGCAACTGTACGAGTTAGATGACGAAACATAAATTTTATCAAGTACTAATAAAATTTGTTGATAATTTACACTTTTTTGTTTGAAAAATTAAATATTTTTTTTCACCTCACTTAACTCCATATGATTGTAAGCCTACTAAAAAATTTTCAGGGAGGCAGAGGGTCTGAGATCTGCTGTTTCAGACTCGTCATTAGTTTCTCTTTCTCTACTTTATCTGGTACAGTATATCTCTCTTGCATCTTACGTTCACTCAATTACTCAACTCAAGAAGATCGTATCTCTAAAATACTATACTACTGAAAATGCATCAGGCGAGCAGGGTCAGAAACAGAACTCAGAAGAGCTTCTGCTTCTTCATAGATGAGATGAGATTGGCGTCATTAATTGGTACACAGTTTTCATATTGAATTGAATTGCGAGCAGTATAGTATAGACTATCGACAAAAGCTGCCCTGATCCTAAGGATGCTTGGAACAGTCACCGAAGACGAAAATCGGTGCTCAGTGATCACTTGCCAAAATATTAATTGTTGCAAGAAAATTATATATTATATATGTGTACCCAATCATAATGCTGCGGAAACTCGTGGATTTGCTACACCTGCTCTTGTTGACCCAATTATTTAATTAGAACGAAATGCCGTCTAGCAGTCTCTTCATTTCAGCTTAATATCAAATTGACACTTGAATTGACCATATGATGTCATGATGCCTTGCATACATGTGTTTTAGTTTACAAGAAAATTAGAAGATTAGGATAGGATGGGTTTGCTTTTGAGGCTGTTAATGAACTTTCTTCTTTTTTTTTTTTTTTTTGAAAAGAACGTCATCAAATGCATTAACATAAATCAAGAGTTACAGAGCTCATTACAATTTCTGGGAAATCTGAGAAGAACTCTACTCGACTAGTTACATTTAGTGCCAACTTTGCTGCTAGGTGTGCTGCTCTGTTGCATCTTCTGGGTACATATTGAATGTGAACTTCTGGAAACTTCCTTAACAAATCTCTAATGGCTTCAACGATGTGTCCTGTCACGGACAAAAGTTTCCGACTGCTGTTTATCTTCTTCACTACATTCAAAGCATCCCCTTCCATTATAAAATGAGTTAGTCCGACATCTTTTGCCCAGCTTAAGGCTTGCAGGAAAGCCATTGTTTCTGCATGTTCTGAGTCCATGCACTGGTTGAGATCTTCTAACATTACAGCTTGCACTTCTCCTTCACTGTTTCTCACAATCACTCCTGCCCCGGCTCTGTGATTGCAGAGGGCTGCATCTACATTGAGCTTCAAGAGATGTGCCTCAGGTGTTGCCCATCTATCCACAGCTGCATTTATTACAGGTTGCTTTTTACTTTGCGCAGCTTGGAATTCTCTGATCAAAATCTGAGCATAATGGACTGTTAGCTTTGCCTCGCTATTAATTCCTTCAAAAACCATGGCGTTTCTGTTTTTCCATATTAACCAGGCTATGGTTGATGCTTGCTCCGTGATTTCCTTTGTCTCCAAATCCATGATTGTTGCAAGCCACTCTTGGAAATTCATGGCCTTTGAGCAGTATGGGTCTTTTATAACTGCAAATTCCTTCCAAGTCTGTTTTGCTGCAGCACATTCAAAGAGAATATGCTTATCAGTTTCCAGGTCACATCCACAAATTAAACATCCCCCATGAACAGCTTTCATTCTATGCCTTAGGTTCTGTCCAGTAGGCAGAATTCTGTTACAAGCTTTCCAAAGAAAAATCTTTATTCTTGGTGGAATTTCCATTTTCCATAGTTTCTGCCAGAAAAGCTTTTGACTACTGCCTGTTGATGCTGAGCCTTCATTTGTCTCTAGTCTTTTAAGGTTCATGGCAAGGTGGTAGGCTGATTTAACCGTGAAATCTCCATCAGCTGTGTAGTGCCAAACAAGCTCATCTCTTGGCCATGAGGGGGATAGAGGAAGTTTTTTAATTTCTTCCACTTCATGTTGAAGGAAAAGCCATTCTACAATCTCCATCTTCCACTTCCCAGTTTCAAAGTCAATCAGATCACTCACAGTTGCTTCAGGCCAGAGATTTTTGTTTACTCCAGTGACTTTAAATGTGTATGCCTTCGGAATCCAAGGGTCTTCCCACACGTTAATATCCCTGCCATTACCAACCCTCCATCTAACTCCATACATTAGCAGGTTCTTGGCTTGAATTATACTTCTCCACAAATAAGAAGCTCTTGGTCCTGCCTTTGCTTCTCTGAAATCTTTATTTGGGAAGTATTTTGCTTTCAATATTTGCGATACAAAAGAGTCAGGCTCTTTAAGCAGCCTCCATCCTTGTTTTGCGAGGTGAGCCAAATTGAAAGCCTCAAAGTCTCTAAACCCCATTCCTCCTTCTGCTTTCCTTTTGCTTAACTTCTCCCAGCTTAACCAGCTGAGTTTTTTCTCTTCATTTTTTTGCCCCCACCAGAAATTCCTTACCATTGTCGTTATCTCTCTACAAAGCCCTTTTGGAAGTTTGAAACAGGTCATAATGTAGGAGGGAATGGCCTGAGCTATAGATTTAATCAATATTTCCTTACCTGCCTGTGATAGAATTTTCTCCTTCCACCCTTTAAGCTTTCTCCAAATTCTATCCTTAACAAAAACGAAGATTTCTTTTTTTGATCTTCCGACCAGGTAAGGCATTCCTAAATACAACCCTTTCCCATCATCAATTTGCACTCCTAAATTTCCAGCTACCTGCTCTAGTTCTTGTTGGAGAACATTCTTGCTGCAATAAATCCTTGATTTAACCAAACTGACTTTTTGGCCAGAAATCTTCTCATAAGTTCCCAAGGTTTCCAAAATCAACCGGACATGGTGATCATCCATTTTTGCAAACAAAACACTATCATCAGCAAAAAATAAATGGTTGACTACAGGCCCTCGGGTTCCCATCTTTATTCCACTCCACAAACCTTGTCTTTCAATCCTTCTGATAATAGATGAAAGGCCTTCTGCACAAAGGATGAATAGATAGGGAGAGAGTGGATCTCCTTGTCGCAATCCTCTTGAGGGACTGAAAGGAGAAGTTTCTTTCCCATTAAAAAGAATAGAGAAAGATACTGTTTTTACACAGTCCATAATCTTTCTACAGAATCGAGCAGGAAAGCCAATATCATGTAGCATTGCTTCCAAAAATTGCCACTCTACTCTATCAAAAGCCTTTGTCATATCCAACTTGAGAGCAAAATATTTGTCATCTGAGTTACTTCGAGTTTGTAACCACTGAAAAATTTCAAAAGCCACTATTACATTATCTGTTATAAGACGGCCCTTAACAAAAGCACTTTGGGCCTCATCAATGACAAAAGGCATTACTTTCTGCATTCTTTGAGCTAGAGATTTGGCTATGAGTTTATAACTTACATTGCATAAACTTATTGGACGAAATTCAGTAACAAATTTTGGACTCTTTACTTTAGGGATGAGAACAATATTTGTTTTATTTATCTTCTCTAATGAACAATTCCCATTTAAAAAGGAGAGAGCCATTTTGATTACCTCTTTTTCCACAATGTGCCAATATGTTTGGTAGAATCCAGCATGAAGACCATCTGGTCCTGGGGCTTTCCATGGGTGCATTTCGCCTAACACCTCTTTAATGTCTTCTGGAGTGAAATCCTTATCCAATTCAGCTTTGAGGTCCGTAGGGATTCTATCATTTATGGCCACCACTGTAGCAGCAGGATCGACTCCATTGCTAGTGTAAAGATCTTTAAAGAAGTCTTGTATGTGCACTACCAGCTCCTCTTCCGAGTCCACCCATTCTCCATTCTGCTTCTGCAACTTGTGGATCATGTTCCTTTGCTTCCTTTGACTTGCTTTTTTATGGAAATAAGAGGTGTTCCTGTCTCCATTTTTAAGCCAACTTGTCCTTGCTCTCTGTTTCCAGTACATTTCTTCTTTTTCCAACAAAGCATCAAGTTCTAGCTGTAAATCTTCCACTAACTTTGGATTTTGAGTGGGGGCACATTGGATCTCTTTTAGTTTAGCATGAGCTATTTTTATTTTGGTCTTCAGGTTCCCAAATCTGGACCTACTCCACTGTGATAATTTTTTCAACACTTGTCTATTGTTTCTCACCACATTTTCCAAAGGATCCTGACTAAGATGACTCCAGGATTTTTTAATGATATCCTGGCATTCTTCATTTGTTATCCAGAAATGCTCAAATTTACTGCCTCTTTTCTTAGGTCTAATCCTGTTTTGCATCTTAACTCCCTCAAGCCTAATCAGGATTGGAACATGGTCTGAGTTTGAGGAGGCCAGGTGTTCTACCATTGCATTCGGGAATAGCTCCTTCCAATAGAGGCTCACCATGGCTCTATCAAGGCGTTCCAGGATACTGGATTTTGAGCCTCTGCCTTTTGACCAGGTATACTTGTTCCCTGAGTAACCCAAATCATACAATCCGGCCTCCTGAGTTGCTTGTCTGAAAGCCTGGATTTGTTGAAAATTCCGGGCATTTCCTCCAAATTTCTCGTGCTGCTCCAAAATTTCATTAAAGTCTCCTCCACACAGCCATGGCAAATCATTAAGCCCTGCTAATCTTTTCAATAGCGTCCATGAATTCCTCCTGTTAGAGACTTCAGGACTTCCGTAAAATCCAGTGAATCTCCATTTCAACTGCCTTTCTCCTTCTTCAATGATTGAATCAATGTGCCCTTCTGAATAGCTTAAGATCTTCAGTGTTGTATCCTCAGTCCAAAGTAATGCGAGGCCGCCTCCTCTATTTTTCCTTTCAACATAGAATCCAAAAGAATAGCCCAGTTTCCTGCGAACCTTCTCCATATTTTTATTCAACATTTTCGTTTCACATAAAAAGACTACTTTGGGAGCTTGCTCTTTCAGCAAAGCGCTGAGAGCTCGAATTGCTCGGGGGTTCCCAAGCCCCCGGCAATTCCATAGTATGATACTCATGGCTGTCGGCGGTGCTGCCTAGCAGCAACCGCCGATTCTTCTGTTATTCCTACATCTTCGCCTGTCAGCTTACTCCTCTTGCCCACTTCGTTTGGACCATCTGCATCCTCTTCATGCCTCGGTCTTTTTCCTCTCTTTCCTACTTCCCTGTTGTTGTTATCTTGATCCTGGGCTGTGTATTGTGCCTCTGATTGTGCCTGATGGATCATTAGATCTGTTATGACTGCTGATTTGGCCATACTTACGTTATCCATTTTTGGATTTCTGTTAGGTCCATTACAATTGTTTTCCTCCCTGGGTTCTGCATTGTGAGCATTTTCTTCTGGTCTAAAGTTTCTTGAGGGTTCACCACATTCCGGCCCATATAGAGAGTTGCTTGCAAACTCCTGTAGATTTTTTGGGCCCATGTACTCAGTAGCCCACTCCATGTCTGCTGCAGTAATTTTATTTTGTAACAGCCCAACTTGTTTTCTTGAACATTCTGCAAGTTGCAAATCCTGCCCACTGTTTTCTTCATTTTCTTTTCTTTTTTCTATGTTTTCCATAGGTCTGCACCCTTCAGCCACCCTATCATTTCCTTGAGCCCCTCCATCACATTCCTCAATACCTGCATCATGATTACGTCTTTCCAAGACAACGCCTAGTTCTTCTCCCAGCGGTGTTCTGCTGCTGCCTTCTCCGATGAATTGAGATTGCCAAATGCATCTGGATTGTATAGGTTCCGTGATTAACCAGAAACCATATCTATTGTCCAGACTATCCAGGTTCTTGGTACAATTCCTGGCTGTGTGTCCCATAATTCCACACCCATAACAGAAGAATGGGAGCCTTTCGTAGCGAATGAGACCCAGAATTTCCTTTCCATTGCTCATTTTGAATTTAATAACTCGTCTTATGGGTCGTTTGACATTAATCACAGCTCTTATTCGGAATAGCCTTTCACCACTTTCAGCAATCTCTCTTAGTTGAATTTGAGAGACTTTGTTAAAGGATCCAGTCATCTTTTGTGCTAGCTCCTGTGTGTACATCTCTCGGGGAAGACCCACTACATTCATCCAAAAGAGAGTGTGGTCAAAATCTTCCTTCTCTATCTGAATGCCCGGATACCACCGTTTAACAATCATCAAGTTGTTCTCAATATTCCATGGCCCTTTGCTAATTACCCTTGTAACTTCATCTTCGGCTCTAAAAAAGAACTGATAGATATTAGGCTTGACCTTAAAAACCTTAATGCTTTGGCATCTCCAAGCCTTAACTAAAGCATTCCTTAGTCCCTTCAGATTGATTTCCTTATCAGTGATGAACCTCCCAAAGCAGCTATTCTTGCAATCAAGGATTCCTTGCTTGAATTCTTCTTCATTGACTTCTAGGACTCTTTGCTCTTCCTCTTCAAATTGGACGTTGTTCAGTTGCTGGATGATTTCATGGATGGAAGTGCTCATATTGTTTGATCACTTTTTACGGTTCAATGTCTGCCTTTCATTAAGAGAATGGCATTTGAGAATAAGACAGTTGTTTGTGAATCTTACCCCTTGCAATCAAGGGAGACAAAAGACTCTAGCAGCTCTAGAGAGAGAAAAGACGCTATGAACTTTCTTCTTAAATGTCACACATTAACAGTGAGACCTTTCATCTTTGTTCTCTATTATTGTAGCATTAGTTCAATCCATGATCATTCTTCAGAGCTTTTGTCAATGATTCAGACGCTAGCGGCATTTAGAATTTCTTTTGGCAATTTCAGATAAAGCTACCATGGAAGAGACTTTTGGTTATCCTCTTCTCAGTTCGTATTAAGATTCATCTTGCACAAAAATACCAAAAAGAAAGTGACCATGTCTAAGGTCACTGAATTAGATGATACTAGGACACCCTTAACGTAATATGTTAGTGATTTTTGTAATAATCCAATTATATTGCACAAGGAAGAAATCAAAGAAAACTCTCCCACCCTTCCCAAACATTAAATTTGGAATCATTCCAAAGATCACTTGAAATTAGTGACCAGAATTAATAAAACCATCAAAATTCTGGTTTTCTGGATGATGATCTTCTCTCTGGCATGAACTTTTCTTCTGTGCCGCATTTTATCATCGTCACATCGATCCCATGAAACAAGAAACTAATTAGCAATCTGATTGAAAACATTGCTCTCCGGTGAAGGTGGACGTGCCTATTGAAAAGACACCTTGAACATTTGAAGAAAAGGTCCTGTTTTGTGGCATAGAGAGGTTTGCTGTAATACGTAAAGACCAGTCAAAGCAAGTCCTACATAAACGCCCCCAAGACAGAAACAGCCCGGAAGGACAAGTTGCATTTCCCTAGGTTGATTGCTTATCTCAATTGCTTTATTGGATAATCTGAAAATAAATTTGACTCTAGTTGTATTGGAAATCGTAGGAGTCGTTTAATTTTCATAATGCTCCTGGTTTGTTGCCACGAATACAGGGTCCAAGCCAATTATTAGCTTATTGTCCTCTATTTACATTTTACCTTTTATTTTATGTTTAGTTGATGTTGTTGGTTTTTTTATTTATACCATGGGGAAGAGACTAGTGAGGATTGAACTTCTGTTCTACTTCTTTATTGTTATAATGATATCATGGGAATAGACTAACAAAGATTGATAATGTGTGTCTTGAACACAACATAAATAACTCTTCTCCACTAAGCTAATCATTGTTTCATTATCCATGAATTTCTTTTTTACTTCTCAATTTAGTACATCTAAGTATTGCATCAATGTGAAATATGACATAGTTACTTCTTAGCCATTTTGAGAAAATTTTTGGCTACCCCAGTGTATCAAGCGGTTTTTAGGCAATGATAATATGTATAGAGAGGAGTTCCCAAGTTTTTCTTCATGTCTACTTCATAACTCTTTCTTGATTAGATCAGGGGATGATAGGCTTATCTTGGGCCAATTGTATGAGGTTTGTTAGGTGAACTTTTAATGGGACTAGGCCCAAGTCTTTTAATTCGACTTTTTAAATCACAATTAATGCGTAATAATTAACACACAGCAATCCACAGGGGCAAGAGGTTTGGTTGGATCGAGTGCGAACACACATTCTGACGATTTCCCAAAATTCGACCGTTGAAACTTGAAATTCCTAACTCCCCGAAACGGTCACCTCCCTCTCTCAACTCATATATCTAACTTAAAATCCATTCAGATTTAACATATTTCTCTTCTATTTCTTTCTCTCCTTAATCCACACTTGTTAATTCAAATTGTTGTTAGTTTAGTTGATTACCGAATCCCATTACACTAATGCCATACCCAATGGAGAAAATGATCGAAACACCTTTCAAAACCACTCTTAATCAAACAGAAACTACTATCATCGTAGATAGCAAAAATCCGATTCCTCGAAATTCTGCCACTGAAGTCTGTAAACCTGCCACCCTTAATCGTCTGAAGGTTCCCAAGGCATTCAAGTACCCGGAGAGGTTTGTACTTGGTCTAGATATACATCTAATATTCCATTATCCTGGTCTAGTAGTGTATTAATTCTTCCTTCTTTTAATTTTTGGTTTGTTGTGGCAGGTACACTAGTCCAACTGATCTCATGATGTCTCCGGTTTCAAAAGGACTTCTTGCTAGAAATAGAAAGGCTAGCCAGCTATTACCTCCCTCCATTAATCAACCCAATGTATGCTTTTAATCCGCAATATATATATACACACACACACACACACACACACACACACGTATATATGTATGTATTGGTTGGCTTTTGGTTGCTTTCTTCGGTTCTCTTCTATTCAAATTTTATTGATTGTTTTTCCTTTGGCCCCGCAGCTTCAGAGTTTAAAACCTCAGGAAGCGGGACTCTTTGGGATTTGAAGATTTTGGGTCTGCGGAACAGTGGTTCAAGAAAATTCTTTTGACTTTGTTCAATTAGTCTCATAATCACAAATGTAGAGGTCTGTTTACTGGCTGAAACTTGAAAAGTTGCAATGTACTTTGTATCCTGGTATAATAATATATATGCAAATTTCACAAGGGTTCACCTTCTCCATTCTTCCCATTTTTTCTGTTAGTAAAAGAGGTATATGTATATTTACAATCAATCAACTCAAAGATTCGATTTTAACCCACGAAACCAGTAGGCAGATATCTGAACTTTTGAAGATGTACTTCTATCTTGCTTAAATATAATTAGATGAAATCATATTAAATTATGATTGAATTGAACCTACATCTTCATCTATTTCAAGTTCACAAACGGATTTTACTAGGAATTGGACAGCATCATCATCAATGGATTCGAGACTTGCAAGGTCAGGTGGCAGGGACTTGCCTGGCATTCTCCAGCCAACCCTTCAGCCTGCTTCTCAATTTTCCTCGGACACAAACCCCTCATTCCCTCCGGGCGCTATTAACAAATAAGTACCAGCCTGCTGCTCAATTCTCCTCACAGCACATAGCTGTTCCCCTCAAAACATGCCAACAACTCCAAGGAAGGCAACATTAAAACATACTAAATAATGGCTACCGGGTCAACAGCAACGTCTTAGTTTGCCAGGGAATGATGAGATTGGTATGAAATAAGAAATATATCTTCACTTTAGGTGCATTTCTCAGTTGCCTGTTAATAAACACCGGCAACTCCATGGAAATTTGAAAAACTAATCAACAACTGAAAAAAAGCTCGTAATCATGAGTGCGGCCGGAATGGAAGCGTTGTTTTAATTCCTCTTTGCCTGTGAACTAATGAATTTATAGAAGTCTCAGCAACATGAAGTTCATGAAGAAATCATCTGCTAGCAGCACTGATGATACTTTCATGAAGCGTCATATTTATAACCCCTTTTTTCTTTAAGACGAGCTTACAGTCTTCGCATCATTATTTGAACACAGTTCTGGTGGAAAATGTAATAATCTATGGTATAAAAAGTGGACACAAGTCACACAACTTCCTAAGTATAATGGAAATTCTAATGCTGAGTAGGTGTTTTTCAATAATAGCAATTATAGCACTCTCCGTTCTACTAGCACTGCCGCAACTTTAGGCTCAGTGACTACGTCCAACATAGAAAAATCAAACAGGGACACAATTCTTTGACTAAAGACACATTAGTAGAAGGTTTTGAACCTCAAAAAATCTTTCCTCTTAATGCCCTCATCTTTCTTCATTTTTTTCAAGAACAATCTCTTCTTTCATTTTTTTTTGGCTAATTGATGTATTTGACTGACTAAAGAGAAGGAATAAAAAGAAAGTACGTTAGCCAAGTTCTTCAATAAAATGAGCTGTCTCAAAATAACTAACATTCCCGCGTCACAGAGGCAGCCAGCCAAGGAAATTATAATGCATTAACCGAAATGGTCGCATGGCCCTCCTTTGGTAGCCAAAATATTTTGATTCTTTCTCTGAAGAATAAACCCTAAAGCAACCCCTCATCTTCCTGAATCTCTTATCCTTCGGCATTTCAGATGTTGTCAACACATAGTTGAATATTCCTTGATTCGCATCGATATCTTCTTTTCCGCTGTCTCATTTCATTTTCTTGAACCCCTCTTGTGGGACGTGGATTTGTTCACAAAACAAAAGGGGACAAAGCTGGTCATCATCATAATATTTGGAAATTCAAGTTTCGTTAAAGATTTAGGTATGCTGAATGTTACAATGCTTCCTTGCTTGTATGGTGTAATCATGATTCTATTAGTTTTTCATGTCATTTTCAAAAATTTTCTCCCAAAATTAAGAATGTAGTGACTTATTACATGAATTGAATTTTATATGCTTAGCCGATTTAGGAAAAAGCTCAATAGGAAAAGAGAATTATGTGGATTATGATCAGGTTTATGTTTTTCATCATGTGTATTCAGCTCACAAAAATTACATTTGATCCAATTCCAATTGTAGAGTTTGGGATTGTAATGCCTCCTTTTTCACAATTTACTCTGTTTAGCTCCTAATAAACGCTCAGTTAAACGTTATTCGTGAGAACGAGTTATTGAAAAGTTTGCATCTTCTGCAACTTTTATGTATTATGTGGTATTTATTGAGAGCCTGTTTGGGACGACATTCGAGTGATATGTTAAAGATAGTAATGGTAAAGATCTTCCAATAGTGGCGGAAAGTTAGTTCTATAATCTGCTATTGTCTTAGTGTATCATTTCCACATAGGGTAAAGCATTCTTTCTTGTAGAAGTGGATGTCAGATTAAAATAGACTAAAAACGAAGTGACGCATTCAACTTGAAATAAAAACTGTAGCGTTAACATTCTGTAGGATAACTCTTAACCAATGGAAATATGTTGCAACATAGAAGGAATGTGCGCTTTCATAAAATTCTGTCTTTTGCAATGGTTAGTGATGCTATCATTAGGAAGGTTTTGAGTTAATATTAAGTTGGCCAATTTATTTTTCTTCCAACATGTATTAATCAATTTTCACGTTCTCCTAACTATATTGTGCAGCACAGTTTACATTGCTTGAGGTTGTCCAGATCATTGCAGACTTGGTTTAATCAGACGAACAATGGAACCCAAGCATGGAGGTGGAACTAATAAGCATGTAGAATTGAATCCAGTGGCCAAGCATAATCCAAGTGAACCAACAATAGAAGGCGCCTTTTCGGATTTAAAGCTCTATCCTGAGGCTAAACATGATGACATTGATCTAGCTAAAAAAGGCAGCATTGTAGGTTTAAAACAACCTCCTGAGGCTAAGCAGGATGACAGTGAAACATCTAAAGAATGCATCAGCTCACGTTTGTCTTCATCATCTTCATCATCAATGTCTGGTCATGAAGGGAATGATTCCTTTGATAAACCTAAGCAAGATGGAGCTCATTCACCCCGATCTGGATCTTTATCATCAATAGATGTTTCTACTCAGACACCTCAGTGGAGCATGGTAAGTGTATCTCCACGAGGTGGAAGTGGGAATTTATATTCAACAGACGCTTTGTCCCGGACTCCTGAGTGGATAATGTTCAATTCATCAGCAATGAAATCCCCTCCAATTCAAGCAATGGGTGAAGGTTATGATCCAAATCGCATTCCCTCATCTGTTTTTTCTAACAAGCCAGCAACACCTATGGACTGGAGTGTTGCTTCAAATGAATCATTGTTCAGCATTCATATGGGGAATAACAGCTTTACTAGAGACAGCATGATTCTGCAGGGTCTAGACTTTACCAAGCCCGAAGAATGGAGTAATTCTCATTTGGTACTGAATAATGCTTCTGTAGCCAAATCTCGTGAATTAAACAACTTCACTCCCAACCTGCCACCCGTTGCTGAAGAAGCAGCAAAATGTAGAACGAATGTATATGTCAGGGAAGGACTAGAAGAAGAATCCCATGAAACACCAAAAATGGCTTCAGGGAACACAAAAGAAGATCATTGCAAGCAAAAGGGGGCTCCTAATGTTGAGGGAGTTCATTTGTCTGCTTCGTCTAATTTATCAGATCGCCGAGGAGTGCATCGTACCTCTGTTAGGAATCCTCGAGTTTCCAATGAAAGTACACAAAGCAGCGAGTCTTTTGCTTTTCCAGTGTAAGCTATCATTTTCATCTCAAATTTATGCTTTTGGTCATAAAGAACTAAGGTATAAATCTGCTACAATTGCATGACTGAAGAATTGACCTGAATGCAGTTGTTACAGTTCTTTTACTTGATGGTCAGACTTTTATTCAACAATGACAAACCAAAGAAATACGGGAGTTGAGAAATGGGAACTCCTGGTGGAATTAATTCTAAAAAAACGAGCGTGTGAAAACCTTGTTTAGGACAATTTAATCTGGACAGGATACTTCACTTTTCCATTGAACAATGTTCACTTTAATGCTGTAAGCCTGTGACCGTAATTCCCAGAAATTGATTCAACTGGGGATGTTGATTGCAAACTTGAACCATTAGTCTGTCTTTGCAAGAGAAGAAATTGAATTTGAACTTGCTATTGATATGCAGCATTGCATCTGAAGAATGATGTCAATTTACTTCATTTTTGTTTCAGATTGCTAAGTGATGGTTGGAAAGGTGGCTCCTCAGAAGTGACTTCTGAAAAACCTGAGACAACACATTCACAGCCTCAAGCTCCTTCAGCAACCCCTAATGTAGCTACATCCAATTGGTTTTCTAGCTTCATGTGCTGGCCACCACGATGCTGTTGAGACTTGAGATGCTAGTTCCAATTACTCATTCTTTTAACTAGGATTGTGAATTTATCAGAATGAGAGAGGCCTGCTACATATGTTGTCCCTTTCTTCTGAAAAGCATTGCTAGTTTTGCTTAGAAATCTTGAAGATTAGGTTTCTATATAGATGTTATGTAGCAATTTTCAGACTTCCTTATTCTTATTGTTCTCCTGAAGCTTCAACGCTTGAAGCCGAGTTTTCATAGTTTAGATGCAGTATTACCCTTTGGCATGCCAGCACTGTATGTAGTGCTTAATCCTAGATACTAGTACACAAGTCACTTGAATTCAGAATGTTCATGCGTGTAACTTAAAGCATTTTATCATATCTATCATCTGTAAGATATTCAGGATGCCTGCTTCATTGCATGTTAATTAAGGAATTCTTCAATCCTGACTTTTTCGAGGAGAGATTGAAATAGCAAGAAGTAGTTGGAAGGTAGTTGTCTAGACAAATGAATAAGAAAATTCATCAATAACGACATGACAATTCCTCCTTCACATGGAACAACCTAAAAGCATAGATTATCATTACTTTAATTCTTCATGTACGATTCCCATGGATAATAATTTATCATTACTATTACTTACATGTTCGAATATGAGATTGAATATTTTTTGCCCGTGTTAGTTAGAATCATTAATTTGTTACTTTGACAAATCACCAAGAAGCTTTCCCATGTCTAGTATTATACATCTCCGTATATCTCTCATAATATATATTTTTTAAATTAAATTGATTTGAGTTATAAGCTGCACATAAACGCTCATTGTGACAGGCTATCTCATCCAGCTTAAAAAATATGGCAAGAAGTGGAGCTGGCTGCTAAATAATTAGAGCACTCCTGTGCTGCTTTCAACATGGAATAAATGGACACTATTAATTCCCCCAAGTATTACTCTTCTTGTTTAATACCATAGTACTTTAACTGCAGTTTTCTTATAGTAAGAGATGAAATATGCTGGAAAACTTGATTTCTAAGCAGAACGTCATTGCAATCAAGACTGTAAATTACTGTCTAAAAAATTATTATGAAAAACTTAGATCTAAAATCGGAAATCTTGTTGGGAGAACTTCCTGATTCTTAGCGGCAATTTTCTTAGAAAATTGCAATTTTAAAAAAAAATTCCCAAATAGGGACATGTTGGGAGGGCGTTCTCAAAATAGAGGTGCCGCACACAGCGTGTGCGGCACACATTAGAATTTTGTTTTTTTTTTTTAAATAGTTGAGAGATTGGTGGGGGGTTGAAGTGCAATTTTAAAAAGTTGTGGCCCACTCAAAATTTATTTTTTTTAACTAGTGCCGCACACTACGTGTGCGGCACTCAAAATTGATTTTTTTTTACTAGTGCCGCACACTATGTGTGCGGCACTAGTTGAAATTTTTTTTTTTTTTAACTCAAAATTTTTTTTTTTTAAACATGTGCGTTACTTGTTAGTATTTGAAATCGTGTTTGGTGAGTTCGAATGTTATGTTTTTTACAAGATGTATTTTTTTGTACAAAAAATACTAAAAGAGTATTTTTAACGTATTTTTTTATTTTGCATACACATATATATTTTTACACATAGTAAAATTCTGCACACTAATAACATCAAAAACATACATTCAGTTTTACACATACATATTATACGTATACAAATACGTATGTACACATATGTATGTATATATATAATATATCTAAATATATTATATATAAATAAGTATTATATAATATATATTTAAATATACATAAATATTTAAATGTACAATTTTTGCGGGCGTTTATTGCAATATACATAAATATATGTATGTATATATATTATATATTATATATATTATAATACATATAATATATAATATACAATATATATATGTAATATATATAGATAATAAATATTTTATACGTACATAAATGCATATGTACATGCATGCATACATACGTACATACATATATTTATATATAAATATAAATAATATACTATATATATTTATATATATTACACGTACATACGTACGTAGGTACATCCATGCATAAATACATACATACATATATATAATATAATATATATATATATATAAATATATGTATGTTTAGATATTATCTATATATATCTCTATATATATATATTATATAATATACATATTATAATACATAAAATATAATATATATAATGTAATATATATAATGTATATAATAAATATATTATACGTACATAATGTGTATGTACATTCACGTATACATACGTAGATACATATTTATATATAAATATATATAATATAGAATATATATTTATATATATTGTACTTACATACATACGTACGTCCATGCATGCATGCATGTACATACATATATACATACATATAATATAATATAGATCAATATATGTATGTATATATATTACCTATATATATTATATTATAATACATATAATATATATAATATTATTATATTATATATAACATATATTGGTAATAAATATATTACATGTACATACATGCATATGTACATTCATGTATACATACGTACATACATATATTTATATTTAAATATATATTATATAATACTTATTTATATATAATATATTTAGATATATTATATATATACATACATATGTGTACATACGTATTTGTATACGTATAATATGTATGTGTAAAATTGAATGTATGTTTTTGATGTTATTAGTGTGCAGAATTTTACTATGTGTAAAAATATATATGTGTATGCAAAATAAAAAAATACGTTAAAAATACTCTTTTAGTATTTTTTGTACAAAAAAATACATCTTGTAAAAAACATAACATTCGAACTCACCAAACACGATTTCAAATACTAACAAGTGCCACACATGTTTAAGAAAAAAAAATTTTGAGTTAAAAAAAAAAAAATTTCAACTAGTGCCGCACACATAGTGTGCGGCACTAGTTAAAAAAAAATCAATTTTGAGTGCCGCACACGTAGTGTGCGGCACTAGTTAAAAAAAATAAATTTTGAGTGGGCCACAACTTTTTAAAATTGCACTTCAACCCCCCACCAATCTCTCAACTATTTAAAAAAAAAAAAAACAAAATTCTATGCGGCACCTTTATTTTGATAACACCCTCCCAACATGTCCCTATTTGGGAATTTTTTTTTAAAATTGTAATTTTCTAAGAAAATTGCCGATTCTTAGCACATGAAACGAGTATTTTCTTTCCCTTTTTCTTCTTTTTGTTCAATCGGAGATGGGAATTTGAACCTAACAGCTCTACGTATTTTTAACTTGTATATTTGATAACTCAAACATTTTTATACAGAACCAATACAAATTGTTGGCATTCTAGTCTCGGATACCTGATACAGACCCTACAATACACTGTAAATGGGGAGGCACCAATCTGTGGTGGCCTTAAAATGGCCCCTTCAACAAGGGTGGGGTCCTCTGATAGAGTTTGTAACCTTTCTAAGGAATCTTCTAACTAATTAAACCAACATTGGTTGAGCCGGTTTGTAGCACTGGGCTCTGGAGTCTCAGACTTGAGCCTTTAGGGAGACTATCTAGTTTGGATAAAAAGAAATGAAAGGAAAAGAAAACAAGCGATGAAAAATTTTAAGTCTTTCGTGTTTGAGAGCAATTATAGAAAAGAAAACAAAGGAATTGAAATGATTTGAAAAGAAATTTTTTTTTCTTCTTAAAGCCAACAAATTTTCGCCCAAAATTGGACAAAAATAGTAAAAAAGAGAAAAATATTGTGTAAATTTTTACACTATAACACTTCTGCTCTTAAAAAATTTCTAAGGCAAAATTAAATTTTCAATGAGTCTTATTTTCTTTTCTTTCTTTTCTAAACTTCCAAACAATGTTAAGTAAAATTTCATTCTTTCTCATTCTTTATTTTCTTTTCCTCACCCAATATTTCTTTTTTTAACTTTTATATCCTAAACTCCCAGACTAGCCAGCGAGGGTTGCTAGTGGGGGAACCCGGGAAGGGGGGCGGGGGAGGGGGGACACTTGACCGCTTGACGGGCTGATGCATTAATTGACCGGCAACAGTCCCCACTCATTTCACCAAAAAAGTCTTGCACTATTATTGGACCCCACCAACACTCGTCCTCTCTCAAAAGACAATCCCCAGCAAGAAAAGGAAAAAGATTAAAAAAAAAAAAAAAAGAAAGAAAAAACCCCTAAAATCCATTTTTTAGGTTAAAAAATCAAATCTTAAAATCAGAAAAAAGAAAATGAAAAAAAAATTAAACCAAATAAACACCCAAAAAATTTGTCTCAAAAGCAAAAAAAAAAAAAAAGGAAATTAGAAACAGCAACGCGTTTTCTAAATGGGGAGAAGAAGAACGATACAACAACGCACTGTTGATTGAGTGGGGTTGGGTTGGGTTGAGTTGAGCTGAGTCTGCTTTTCTTTCTTTCTTCTCTATCTCTCACATCCTTACTTTCTCTCTCTTTACTCTGTTCACAAAACAAAGAAGCAAAAGTTAACCCAAAATAGGGCTAGGGTTTTTGTTCTTCGTACTTAGCTAAAAGAGAAGACCTTCTCTAGCTCCAATATCAACTTGGGGAAGAGAGACAAGAGCTAAGGTTTTTAAGGACCCTTTTGGGGTTTGAGTAATGGGTCGTCGTTCTTCTGTCATAAAATGGTATGATTTGAAGCTTTTAATTCTCATCTGGCTCTGCTTTCTACCTCAAAAAGATGCGATTTTGGCCTCGGATTCGGAGAAATCAGCTCTCTTGGAGTTCAAGGCCTCAGTTGTGGACCCTTCTGGAGTTCTCTCCAGCTGGGATGAAAGCAAAAACTCTGATTACTGCTCCTGGTTCGGTGTTGCCTGCGACGCCAGTTCTCGTGTTGTAGCTTTGAATATCAGTGGCGGAGGTAATTCGGGTTCGATTTCTTGTGCTAGAATTTCGCAATTTCCGTTATATGGGTTTGGAATTAGAAGGGCCTGTTCAAATAATAATGTTAAAATTTCCGGTAAATTATCACTTGCTGTCTCGAAACTCTCTGAACTTCGGATCCTGTCACTGCCTTTCAATGAATTTAGCGGTGAAATTCCTGGGGAAATATGGGGGATGGAGAAACTGGAAGTTCTTGATCTTGAGGGGAATTGGATAACAGGTTCTTTGCCACTTCAGTTTAAGGGTTTGAGGAATTTGAGGGTGCTCAATTTGGGGTTTAATGGAATTGTAAGGGAGATTCCAGATTCGTTTTCAAACTGTCTGAGTTTGCAAATCTTGAACTTAGCTGGAAATCAAGTGAATGGAACTATTCCGGGGTTTATTAGCGGATTTAAAGTTTTGAGGGGACTGTACCTGTCCTTTAATCAGCTTAGTGGGCGAATTCCCGAAGAGATTGGACTCCATTGTGCAAAGCTTGAGCATTTAGAACTGGCTGCTAATGTACTGACTGAAGGGATTCCTAGAAGTTTGGGAAATTGTAGGGGGTTGCGGTCACTTCTTTTATATTCAAATATGTTGGAGGAGGTTATCCCAGCAGATCTTGGTCAGTTACAGCAGCTTGAAGTTTTGGATTTGTCAAGGAACAGCTTGAGTGGTGCGATCCCATCCGAGCTGGGGAATTGTTCCAGCTTATCTATTCTTGTGTTATCCAACTCGTGGGACCCTCTTCCTAATGTTTCGAGATCAGGTGTCTCTAACGAAGAGTTTAATTTTTATGAGGGCACAGTTCCACCTGAAATTACTAGCCTTCCAAGCCTGAGGATGCTATGGGTGCCGAGGGCAACTCTTGATGGAAAATTGCCAAGTAACTGGAGCAGTTGTGACAGCTTGGAGATGGTGAACTTGGCTCAGAATTATTACACAGGAGAAATTACCGATGGGTTAAGCAGCTGCAAGAAACTCCATTTTCTTGATTTGAGCGCAAATAGGCTGACTGGGGAACTTGTTGAGAAACTTCCAGTTCCTTGTATGAATGTGTTTGATGTGAGTGGAAATTCTTTATCAGGCTCAATTCCAAAGTTTTACAACAATAATTGTGTTCGTGTTCAACTCATGGGCAGAGATATCAATGATCCAGCAACTGCATACTTGTCGTATTTTGCAGATAAAAGTCAAGCTGAAAGTCCTATTGAGTTATTTATTGATGGTGGTGATCTGGTAGTATTTCATAATTTTGGCGGTAATAATTTCACAGGAACCTTGGAGTCAATGCCTATTGCACTTGATGGATTGCAGGGGAGTACTGTATATGCATTTTTTGCTGGTAGCAACAAGCTTTCTGGGCCATTTCCAGGGAATCTATTTGAGGAATGTGGGAAATTGAGTGGTATGATTGTGAATGTCAGCAATAATGACTTCTTTGGTCTAATTCCTGCTGATATCGATACAACTTGTAGGTCTTTGAAACTCATCGATGCCTCTGGGAATCAGATTAATGGGACAATTCCTTCCACTATTGGGAATTTAGCTTCAGCTATGGCTCTTAATTTGAGCTGGAACATTCTCCAAGGTCCAATTCCAAGTAGCCTTGGCCAACTAAAGGATCTCAAATATCTTTCCTTAGCTGGAAATAACTTGACTGGCCCCATTCCCGCAAGTTTGGGGCAGCTGCGCTACCTGGAGGTGTTTGAGCTTTCTTCGAATTCTCTGAGTGGTGAGATTCCCAAAGATCTTGCAAATTTGAGGAATTTAACCACTCTTCTTCTCAACAATAACAATCTTTCTGGACAGATTCCAGCTGAATTGGCAAATTTGACTACTCTTTCAATATTCAACGTGTCGTTCAATAATCTGTCCGGACCATTACCTCGAAAAGATAACTTGATGAATTGCAGCAGTGTCCTTGGAAACCCTTTTCTTCGATCTTGCCATGCGTTTTCTTTAACATCTCCATCTGCAGATCAGCAGGGTAGAATTGGGGATCCACAAAATTATGCCACTGCTCCATCTACAAGTCCAACCCAAAAAAATGGGAACAGTGGTTTCAACTCCATTGAGATTGCATCCATAACTTCTGCTGCAGCCATTGTATCAGTTCTCCTTGCTCTCATTGTCCTCTTCTTTTATACAAGGAAGAACAACCCTAGGTCTAGAGTAGGGGGATCTACCAGGAAGGAAGTTACAGTCTTCACTGACATTGGGGTTCCTCTGACATTTGAGAATGTGGTTCGTGCCACAGCAAACTTCAATGCAAGTAATTGTATTGGTAATGGAGGATTTGGAGCAACTTACAAGGCTGAGATTGCGCCTGGAGTCCTAGTGGCAATAAAACGGCTTGCGGTGGGACGTTTTCAGGGGTTTCAACAGTTTGATGCAGAAATTAAAAACTCTGGGAAGACTTCGCCATCCAAATCTTGTGACTTTGATAGGATATCATGCCAGTGAAACAGAGATGTTTCTTATATATAACTATTTGCCTGGTGGCAATTTGGAAAAGTTCATTCAAGAAAGATCCACAAGGGCTGTGGATTGGAGAGTATTGCACAAGATTGCCCTGGACATTGCCCGTGCACTTGCATACCTGCATGATCAATGTGTTCCGCGTGTTCTTCATCGTGATGTGAAGCCTAGCAATATCTTGTTGGATGAGGATTACAACGCATATTTGTCTGATTTTGGATTGGCCCGACTTTTGGGAACTTCAGAGACCCACGCCACAACGGGTGTGGCTGGAACTTTTGGATATGTTGCCCCCGAATATGCGATGACCTGTCGTGTCTCTGACAAGGCTGACGTCTACAGTTATGGTGTCGTGTTGCTTGAGTTAATTTCGGACAAGAAAGCTCTTGATCCCTCATTTTCTCCTTACGGAAATGGTTTCAACATAGTAGCATGGGCATGCATGCTCTTGAGGCAAGGCCGCGCTAAGGAGTTCTTCACGGCTGGGTTATGGGATGCAGGCCCTCATGATGATTTGGTTGAAGTTTTACACTTGGCAGTTGTGTGCACAGTGGACTCCTTATCAACCAGGCCCACTATGAAGCAAGTTGTAAGACGGCTGAAGCAACTGCAGCCACCATCTTGTTAGCTAAATATAGAGGAGTCAGCTTATTGACGTATTTGATACATAGAGATATAAGCCCATTGTTATTGGTGGCCTTGCACTTCGACTGCAGAAGTGCATTCAGGAGTCTCCCCACGCTGCCACTAGATTCAGATTGAAAGTTTAGGTGCTTGTAAATTGTAGTATAGCTTCTGCCCCCATTTTTCCATGTCATTGTTCCTGATCAGGGGGTTCACTGATGGATCTGCAGAAGAATGCAGATATTCGTTTCTAAGGTTGTATACATGTATCATGATTTCTGTTTGCTTCTGTTAAATAAGAGCCAAGAATAGAATTATTCTGCACAATGCATGCCCACTTGAAAATTGACTTAAAATTGCAAATATGGGAACCCGTGACGATGTTTCCTGTTAGATTCAACCTTTTTCCTGTTTTTCCTTCTTCCATGTAAAGGTCTGTTTGCATGGCTGTCATCTATTAAACTGTCGCTTGTTGGGTCCTTACCTTTTTCATATCCAGGCATAACAACTTCCTTGCTGTATAACATCATTGACTACTTAAAACCTGCATGTTAAGAAGCGGGGCACTTAGCACTGTTGGTTCCTCTCTTTGAGAAGGGGATGAATTTTGCTTCAGAAAGGAGAAATTTCGCGAAGCAAACCTAATGTTACTCTCTGTTGTAACATATATTTCGTTCGAGCTCCTTCGTTCTTGACTAATCTGTTCCGTGATTCTCCATTGTTTGGCAGCCGCTGATATTTATGCTTAACGTGGACATATCTGGAAATGAATTTTTTTCTGTTAAAAGTTCGAGAGACCAGGACAAAATTTGTTAACTGATTGTCTCTTCTTGTCAGCAGAACTCTAGAACCAAGAAGGGGAACATCCGGTGCAACTGCTTATGCATGTCATACTTAAGGATATACATCCTCTTCATTGCACTCTGATCATTATCATTCATTTAGATATCAATTACTTGCGAAGTAATTTCTTCAGTTTTCGAAAAGATATATGACCTCCAGAATTAAAACAAGAGAAGAAACCAAAGAAACAATCATAACCCCAAAAGAATATATCTGCAGAACTCAAAACTTTTAACCAAGTTGTAATGAAAAGCAAAGTGAGTGCCATTAAAATGGCAATGGAAAGAACTAAGCAGTAATAAACCAGCGTTCTGTTTTCACAAAAACTCTATAAAGGGTGGACACATAAATTCCTTGTTACAACAAAGGCGAAGGGTTAACAACTATATGCCTCAACGGGTGCTCTACTTCAGTGCCGCCAGCATGCTTGACAAACTCAGATGGAGATAGGAAACTTCCATGGCAAACGCACACTATTCTTACTTCCTCTCCTTTCCGATATCTGTACAAAAATCCTTCAATTCTTTTACCATGTGGCCCGTTTCCAATTGTGGAAACAAAAGGCATATCAACCATGACATTCTTAAGCATCTCCTTTGCTTCTTTTGCTCCCTTGTCAGCTGCCTTCTCAACTACTAATTCAGTAATCAAAATAGGTTTTTGCCTGTTCTGTACCTTAAGAGATTGCACACTGGAAGGGCTTCTCACTCCATTGCTTTTGTTCACTGCATCAATTGACAACCAGTGCATTATAACGCAGATAAAATTTTAAAAAAAAAGAAAAAGAAAAAAAAAAATACTACAGACATATTCTCATGAGTGGCCCCAAAGTCGATACTAGGAATCTTCAGATAACAGCAACACAACATGACAAAATGTTGCTTTAAGGGAATACAGTCTAGCAAATGAAAAAAAAAAATTATAAAGAAAGCATGAGCACACAGCACATACAGCTAGACAAATACTAAGTATGCCCAACCACAGGGCACATACCAACCCCCATGTCCAAATCACATTAAACATGTGGTATATGCTCACCATGATGGCTATCCTGAAAGTCTAAAACAACAGTCCTCAACCAACATTTCCATATGCTTGGCTCTTTAGTTGCAATTAGCAAAAATCCAATGTTTAATCCCACACATTCAAGATAACAAGTAATGTAAGTCCAGAACAAACTCAATTTGAATCATGCCCAAGCAAATTTTAAGGGAACTAGCTGTTCAAGTTGGTGAGTTCAGTTTACCATATCATTTTTGACAAAATGATTGACACTGTGCCCAACGAAAAATGATTGGTGGTATAATTAATTCTTTTATCCACACCTTTATGCAGGAAGTCATAAAACCCATAAAGAGCCCTAAACTTCGAACCGAAATCTTGATACAAAAGAGAATTTACAGCACATGCATACAAGAGATTAGACGCATTATCACTAACTGCAGGATTAGACAAGGTAATCAAGAAAGAGAAGTTTTGGAAGCCCCAGACAAATAGAAAATAGATTGCTAAGTCGGTTAAATTAGTCAAATATCACTCAACCATGAAAATTAGTCGATTATTATCAAATTCTGCAGTACACAGGAAGACTGTCCATCATATCATGCTTGACAAAAATGCACAGCAGTAATAAGATTATTCCTAAAGAGGCAAGACAACAACGTGTGTAACACACTGAAGAAATTCAGACCTCTAATACACCATCGTTCCATTTGAGTCTAATTTTGAAAGTGTGAATCTTCTATTCACAATTTTTAGTTAAACGCTGATTAAACAGGATCCAAAAAGCTTAGATCTCTTAATTTTGCTACATTTGGTTAAAAAATTTTCCCCCAACAAAACTATCTTGACATCTGTAAGACCTGATTTCTTTGCAAGGCAAGGGAACTCCATGCATATAGCCTCATTGTGATAGACTAGGTAAAAAGAGGATCCAACAAATAAAGCAACTTCAAAAGAAGCGCCCAAATCTCACATTGTGATAGACTAGGTAAAAAAAGCATCTAGCAAATAAAGTAAAACTTCACCCAAAAAAAAAAAAAAAAAAAAAGGCCCAAATCCCACATCACGGCACGACAATAAATTTGGAAGAATCAATTGCCCCTAAAAAGCAGATAGCAAAACATAATTCCTAAATCCTACACTCAAGCTTCTAAGAGAACAGAGTCTGCTTAACAATTTTTTCACATAAAAAATTAAGATCAAATCAAGCAAAAAATCAGTCTTTCTATTTTCGAACAAAACATATGACACCAACACGTCCTACAACATGCAAGTAGTACAAATAAATTTCAAGTAAAATATCACTAACAAAATTACCAAAAAGATAAGGAAACAATCATAAGGTAGAAAAAGAAACAGAAAAGGAAAAAATAAAAAGTTGATACCTTGAATGGGATGACTCTCGAATTCAGATAGCCCAGAGGAGCCACTGCCTTGTGATCCAATTGATCCCTGTGATGAAGGCATCATATCCCCATTAACGTTTTCCAAATCTTGACCACTACTGTTAATAATAACAGGCAGATTATTGCCATTTTCTTCACCAGAATTATCCTCTAAATCAACCTTATCTCTCCCTACTACTCTCGGAAACTTAATCTTATCCATCCTCCTCCGCTTAGCCTCCATACGCCTCAATGACTGCAACTCCTTCCGCTTCCTCCACTCCTCATCCGTCTCCGTTGGCAGCGAACAAGACCTCGACAACGGCGTGTAAGCAGCAATTGGCACCACAACTGGCGCGTGGCCCTCTTCAACACCAGGACCAAGCATGAAAGGTGACACTGATGAAGAACGTATCAACTTCGCGTTAGCCTTTTTTGGGTCCACCCCAAATCTTCCGTTCAATGAAAGCCCCAAACTTAACTCCACCCCATCTTCCTCCGCTTCTTCTCCATTATCATGGCCATGGGTTCTCAATGTCCCGTCTCCCTCCGCTTTTCTAGGTAGACTATTCCCGTTTATGAATTTATCAAACACTAGATCTCCTGAAAATCCATTGACTTGAGCGGAAAAATTCTCCTTCCCTCTATTTTCTTCAGCTTCTTCTGCCATATAATTCACAAGCATGATTGTTATTACTAAGCTAAAACCAAAAAGATCAAATCTTGGAAGTGCCCGGATGGAAATAACTGAATTCAGCAGTAGAATTTATGGTCTCAGAAGAGCAAGTTAAAGCAATTGAGAAAGAAAAAAAATTCTGGGTGCGGAAGAAATAAGGTTTACAAGAACGAAATTGCGAGGGAAAAAAATTGCCGGGGAAGGAGACAGCGCCATAACTGCGGGAGAGAAAAAGAAAAGAAAAGAAAAGAAAATGAAAAAAGGACAGAGAGAAAATTATACGAGTGCAGAAGAAAAGGGTAGAGGACTTGTAAATAAAACAACGAAAAGGCACGCAACGTAAATGCATTAGAAAGTGACACGTGGATGTGATGAGCATTTACGAAGACCCACGTGGCTAAGACAAGCTGGTTTGGAGGACGAGGACGAGGATGACGACGTCAAAAGCCAAACAAGCGTCTTCGCCAGCACCCAAAAGCTAAAGTAGTGAAAAAATCAGGTAGTCGGAGGCGACTCGTCAGTCCGATGATTGTGAGATAACGGACGCAATAGACACGAATCAGTGAAGGAGGAGAAAAGTGGGTGGGCTTTGCCACGTGTCGAAGACAATCTCGACATCGCAATGCCGCGATGTCTTATCACGTGTTTTTTTAAACATTTATATATGTTTCAATTTCAACCAATTTTTTATCTCATAAAAATATATATATGAACAAAAATTTTAAAATTACTAAAGAATATTTTGTAAAAAACAACTAAAAAAAACCATCCAAATAAAGCCAATTACCAAAAGTGCTCCAAAATATTACAGTCGTTGTATATTAATCATTGGCAAAACATTTTAGCTCTTATTAATTTTGTAAAGATTCAGATGTTTGAAGTATGGAGCTTGTTTTCAGTATATTTTGATTTTTGTAAAAAATTAATTTTAAAAAAGTTAAAAATTAGTTATTCATGATTTTAATTTTAAAAAAATCTAAAAGTAGAGCAAAAAGAAAAAGCACTTAAAAATATTATAGAACTGATTCTTCAAAATCAAGAATTAATAAGAAATAGATTCGTATTAGCCAAGAATGAAAACCATTTTATTTCCTCTGCACCTCCTAAAATCATGTAAAGGGAAAAAATGATGTATGTTGAAAAAGAAATGTTTAATTTTTTATGTTGCTAACCGGTTGGTGAAGTTATTGCAACTGAAGGAGATAGGTAATATTTGCAACATAAATACTAAATCAACTCAGCCACGATTCTTAATTGTTCGTCATTTATTGTCATGAAGAATGTGGTTTTTTGTGTTGGTGCTTTTGTTGCGATGCAAAAAAGTAGTATTTGATAATTTGATTCCAGTCTCCACCTTAGTCCAACATACATTATCAAACCCAAGAAGACAAGAACCTTGAAGTCGCATAACGAAGCAGTCGGATTCAGTGGACGGGGACACAAAACATTAATCAATAAGAAAAGTTGTCTTTTTTTTGAAAGTTTAACCAAAAGACATGAAAAAGGCACATATTGCAATCTGGATTATGGAGAAACGTAGTCCAGGGCAAGTGGATCGATTAGACAACCATTATATTCACATCCGCCACCACGAGAATTGAGATAAATATTGTTAGCAACTTTCAAAGGATAGCTTTCCTAAATGAACAATTTGTGCAACTTGCTCTCGGAAATTGCATTACTCCAAGGCCCAACACCCCCATGACGTTGTCAATTGGCAAAAGAAACGTATTGAAAAGAAATTGCAAAAGCAACCATCCCTCCTTCCACACATTGTCCCACCACTAGCTTCAAGAAAACTTTGCTTATTAATTTTGAGGTGCTAGATGCATGAATTGCAAAGGTAAATAAATATTCAGATATACATGTGATTTTTTCTCAAATGAACTGGGTTTACGGGTCGGCTCCAGATATGTGATGCTTCAATACCAAAAATTTGGCTTTAGCCCATTATGTAAACCAAACTCTTATATACATCAAGCAAATTTTTTTTTTTTATCAACATCATGTTCTAAATTCATGATAAGTAACTAAACTATCTTTTGTTAATTGGTATTCCTTTTCATGCTAATTGAGAGTTTGGAGACACTCATCAATTTGAGATCAGAATTAGACGAATTTTTATGGGGTGAGATTTTTATTGTCAAGTGGCCGCAAAAGAATCACCCGAAAATACGCAAGATAAAAATCTAGGGAGGACATCAAGAATGGAGCCCTAAAGACAGCAAGTTGCATTTGTGAGAGATGATGGGTCTCTGCCACGTGGAGGAACATGGTCGTTCTGTGTCCGCGTGTCGAGTTTGTATAGCAGGTAAACAGCTAAGGTGAATCAACAACTTGCCGAAGGCGACTGGGCCCACAGTTCCAATAATCAGCAATCTCATCATTCGGCTATTGGGCTACTGCTGTCGTATGCGCGTGGTCGTGTCAGATACACGTAAGCATGTTGTTTGGGTTGAAGCGTCGATGGACCTTAGTTTTGTTTGCTGCGGGATGTTTTAGCTTTAATTGAGTGTGTGAGTCCATTTAGGCCCATTACCTGCCAATGTCACCGAGTCATAAAATTAATGAATTTTATCAACAAAAAAAAAAAAAAAAAAGAACAATTATTCTTCTTTGGGTTATCAAATGAACGAAGAATTACATTTAAAACCTTTAGTATACTAGTGTTCACCATATAAATTATTTTCTACCCTTCTAATATTTACTAGTTAGTATTGTTGGATTTTACTTTCTACATATATTTTTATGAAATTAAAAATTATTAGACAAATATTTGATACGTATATGTTGCTAATTGCATCTTCAAAATTCTACCCAGATACAATGTCTTTCGTAGTCTTTGGCTTAAAGTAGTTTGTAGACAATTAAAAAAGAATCGACATTAGATTAATTGAGGTGAATCAAAATTAAATTGGGTAGTTAAATTAAGGCCTTACAAGATTTGGGCTAATATTAAAATTGCCCAAAGTAAGCCCATCTCTCTTTTGGACTCACAAATTGGAGTTTTTCTCCAAGTAAGCCAGGACCATTGACACTGTAAATTGGTTTGATTCCAACAAATTAGTCCATCATTATTGAAAATCAAAATTCAAGTCAAACACAAAGCTCACAAAATGGCCTTGGATCGTTACCAGCATTGAGAAATTCTAAAGATTTGTAACGCACCTTTTCTTTCAGTCAATATAATCATTTACTTGTTGCCTTAGTTTTTAGGCCTGAATTTGTGTGCACATAGATCTTTCAATACTTTCCGTAATTTTTTCTTTAGAGTAGATCATCAAGTATTAAAATGGACGAAAGCAGAGCACATGGAATTCTTTGTATTACTTTTTGTGATTGTTAATCACAAATAATTATTAAGTCACAATTTCACGAATTTTTAGCGACATTATGATGATAGGCAATAAAACATAACTTTAGCACTTTAGTAGTTTCTTATAAAACATAATTTTGTAGAAATTCAATTTTCATTATAAAAATTCCAAGTATATTAGACCCTCCGAAATGCACCTTGACGTTAATTAAGAATAAGGGATAGTTAAATTGCCATTCTCACATTGATTAATGCACGATTCAATAGATTTCTTGTATTATTTAATAACTTAGAAAATTTTCCCTCTGGTTGGGAAAACTGGTGGATTCTGGACCGTGCTAGAATGCTGACGATTTCATTTTTCTCCCCATCCAATATATTTACAAAGACTTCATCTTTTTATCCTCATCCAATATTTTCGTCGCCAGATTTTCTCAAGCTAAAACAACTTCTCCCCAACCAAAAACAAAAAAAAAAGGGAGCCGTGGCATAGAGGGCAAAAGCGTTTGTTCAGTCTCTGAGAAGCTACATCAAGAAGCCATGGGAGATCACGGGACCCTGTGCCTCTCCCGAGTACAAGGGGGCACTTCCCAAGGCCACAGAGTATCGGGTCTTTGGCCCCGCAACCTTCCCCGTTAAGGCTGTTGTCCCCACTTCCAACCCGGAAACTGTCTACGATATCAAGTACTTATCTCGCGACCAGCGCCGTAATCGCCCACCCATTAAACGCACCGTTTTGAAGAAAGCCGATGTGGAGAAGATGATGAAAGAGACCACCTTTGATGTCAATAGTTTCCCTAGGCCTTACTTAGCTACTGCTGTTTTTGAGGACGATAATGCCGTCGGTGGTGGCTACCAGAAGTAGAGGCAAGATAAACTAAGCTAAGCTACTCTTTTTTTAACTTATTAGTATTAATTCTTGTTTTTTTTTTCATCTTATATATTAGTTAATTATTTAATTTGTGAATTTGAATTATTTCTCATTTCTTTAATTTTTTGGCTTAACTGTTAGGGTATGATTTTTGAATGTTGAGGGATGGTTTGTGTCGTTCTGATTTGGTGTATTCAGTCCTTTGTGATAATGTTAATTGAAATTGGTGCTTGAGAATATGAAAAAGAGGATTCTTTACTGAATTTTCTTGCTTTTGAATTGAAGGGATTGTGAGTTTTAGATTTTATGTCCATCACGACATCATGTGTTGGGCCGAAGTTGATTCAGGCCTGAACGCTGCATGATAGTTTGAGGGATTATACACTGATTAAACCAATCATTTGTATCGGACAATCAGTTTGTGTAATTTGAGATGCCGTGTAGTGGTAGCATATTAGGTCAATGAATAGCACGTTGCTTAATTTGCGCTTGGAGAATTGTTTTTGGAGAAGAAGCTAAGTGATTATCTTAGAGAAAGCTGATAATGGAAGTTTTCTTGATCTGGAAACAAGATAGGTAAGATTCACTGGCCTTCATAGACCAGTTTTCAGCCGAGTTGGGTTAAAGGGGTATACTCTTATTTTCCACGAGCAGTACTTATATCATACTTTTTGCAAGTGATTACTGTAAATGGTGCTTTTGCAGGCTAAAAAATGCTTCTATTAAATTGTGCCGTTGTCTTGGACTGGTTTAGGTTTATCAGGGTACTTCACCTGGTTAAAGTTGGGCAGGATTGATCCCAGAGCCTAGACCGATTCTAGAGTGTGGATTCCAGCTTTAGTTGGGTTTGGGCTTTTCCTGTATGTAAAACAATGTTGGCACAGTGTAGCAGTGCAACTGTAGTTACGACTTTCAAAGGCATATTTGTCAGAAGTATGATCAAACCCTGAAGAGGCCTGCAAACAAACTTGAAGAATTCAGGGTATCTGTAGACTCAATGGGAGTTTGGGGAATTTAAGGACGTTAACATGGTTCTAGTGCCTATGGCCTGGAGGCCAACCTAACCCTGAATTCTAGACCTTCACATAGAGACATGCTATCTTTACAAAGTTTTGAAAATTGATACAAATGCTTTATAGAAAATGACCTACCAGATGCTACATACCACGTGTTATGAAATTGACACATGCTGCAGCTTCTGTCTGTTTATCTCAGGCACCATAACTTGAGAAATTAATTTGAGGTGTTATTTATTGCCAGTTGTCATTACCTGAGAGTGCTTTCAAAGTTTTGTTGTAACACAGAAACGGCTTATACTTCCATGTTTCCTAGTGATACTTGAGTACGAGCCCTTCATATAGTGGATAGAAAGATGAACTCAATTCATCAGTATTTTTCATTTAAAGTGTATGGGTTTCATCTTTGGATTTTCAGATGCCATGAGTTAATCTTACAAAATTTATTCATTCGGAATTACATTATGAACTTTTCTGGAGAAATTGTTAGAGTAACTGTAAACATTTGGATAATATTGCACCAATAATAAAAAAGGTCAAAGCATATTGGTAATGACGGGGATGATAAATTCTCCTGCCTGCTTGCTAAGGAAAAGAGGAAATGGGGTCATTGGCTTAAGCATTTGTATTGTCTATTAGAATGGAGAGTCAACTAGAAAACATAAGGAGAAGCGACAGAACTTTTTAGTGCTTTAAAATGAGATAACAAAATCAGAGTATTATGAAAACTGGAATTTTTTTTAATCTATTTCCCCTTTTAATGCCTCCGGCTTTTGGGTGGAGTTCAGCCTTATGTTCGAGATCATTTTTTTTTTTTTATGCCTTTTTGCCATCAGGTCATTTTTTGCAGTTTGAATTGCATGGCATTGGTTACTTGGTTCTTTCTCTTTTGTTCTTATTAGACTTGTGAGCTGCAGTGAAAGACATTGGATCATAGTAACTGAAGAGGAGGGTGCTTCAGATTGTAATCCAAGTTTTCATAGAATTTGGTGCTTGTATGCCTGGTAGATTATGATGATAAGTGCTCTGGTAGTTCCTTATTTCTTCTCATCTTTATGTTGAGATGTATCTGGTAGAAATAATCTGGTTTCAAGAACATAGATTATGATGATAAGTGCTCTTGTAGTTCCTTATTTCTTTTCATCTTTGTGTTGAGATGTATCTGGTAGAAATAATCTGGTTTCAAGAACTGAAATGTCCAGCAACTTTATTGTCAAATTTTCTCTTGCTTTGTTTGACTCTAGAGAATCATCTAGCAGTAAATCTATGATGGCCAGCACTAGAATTGGTAGCTGCGGTTCCGTTCTACTAGTATAGAGCACTGTTTTACATTCAGAATCTTGGAAGTTGACATGGGGATTGCAGAAGTTTCATATAGGCTACACGACGAGATGAGGGTAACAGAAGCTTCTGCACTCGGGCCTGAAAAGGCTGCTATATCTTGAAATCAGGACCTTAACTTGAGGTCCGCTGGAGCTTTACAGTTTTGATTGAAGTAGCAGCATGTGTACTAATGTCTGTTGCAGAATTACAGGTGCTTAATTGATCCTGCTTGAAAATTCATTACCAAAAACACGTATGTGGCTATACGCACAATGCGCTGTGCATGATGGTGGCCGCACTTACACTTTAAAGAGCTTTTACTGTTTTGGGGTCACGCATGTCCTACGCAGTATAATGTCCACATATTGAATGGTTCTTTTTCTTACCGTTGTGCTTGGTAACAGGGCAGCTTTCTGCTTTACCGTATGTTTTTATAAATTTGAAGTAATCTTTTGTACCCAATTGAGCTTTCTACTGTAGTCCATTACTTAAAAGAAGTGCCGGCTGGCCTTAGTCTGGTAAAAGTACGAGTAAATTTTCCTCCTTCGGAAGGGCCCCCCTGGAATGAATCTTGAGGCTAACTGTCACTTTCATCCTCGTTATTGCTAGCATCTCTATCATCATTAGAGAGAATTCTATGGCTCAGACACACACGCAGAAACACACAGTAGGTGAGGGACATAAGCATATACTTTGTTAGAAGTTAGAATGAGCTTCCAAAGAGAAGAATAGAAGTAATGAGAACAAAAGCAAATTAGACTATGCACAAGTGATTTCTGAAGTTGATCGTGCCAAAATACGCTTCGTTTTCATTGCAGCTAGAGTTTGTTATGTTGAATCATACATTCAGTCCCTTATGAGCTAGTCTGGGACGTTACTCTTTTTCTTTGGCAGGACAAGAAAGAAAAATTAACTATGCAATTCAGCAAAAAGTTAATGGGATTACTAATTGCTTATTTCTGCATCTTGTGTTCAGATATTGATTTCGTCTTTTTCATGCTACGAAAAAGAAAGATGTACCGGATGATCTGAATGGAAATAATAAATGCTACCAGTTGATAATACAAAGCTGGCAGAGAAAGTGAACTGCAATACCTCTCTGACATACAAATTAAAGTGACGGATGAAACAACAGAGCATTACATTAAAGGACGTTCTTTCTATGCTTTACGGTCATCCTAGTCCTGGAGACTGCCCTTTTATCTTCTAAGAAAGATGCGAAGAGAGCGACTTAGAGAGGCAGCATCCCAAGGTCTTGTGATTTCTATGACTCTTGCCCAGTTGGACTGGTATTCACCTTAAGAGACTGTGGGGTACAATTAATTCTTGAATACAGTTAACGGGGTAAATAATACAATCTTTATTTGCATGCATGACACGAAATCTGATAAATTTGGATTCGCTTGCATATTTCGATAGCCCTCAGTTTGGCATAGTGGTGCCATATGGATCATTCTAGACAGAAGAATGAACTGAAACGAAAAGGGCACTCCATTTTAAACTTTGATGCCTAAACCTGCAAGTATAATCAACAAATCTTTATTGTAGCCCCAAAAAAAAAAAGGTACCAAAATGTTGGATATACTATACTTTTAGAGTACTCCATCAAAAAGAAGCTTTAGTATGTCCTACGTTGATCAAGAAGTAATTGGATACATGTGGGAGTGTGTGTGTGTATAGGCAGATGAATTATGTGGGTGCACACACATATGAGAGTAGGCGGATGAATTAAAAAAATTTGCAAAATTGTGTGAGAAATTTGTGTGGCATAAGTGGTGTAACCACGTAGTTAATGTAAACACCAGTCATCTGTCTGATGAAGGGGTTAAATTTGTAATCGGTGGCCCTTTGAGCAGGAAGGATTACTGCTAATCATTTTTATTCTCCTAATTTTTTAAAGCTTTTTGGGAAACTTTGGCTATATTGATCAGAAAAAGTACAACACGCAAACGGGTTTATAACTTCTTTGAATATTATAGGTGAGTATACCAAGATTAGCAATCCTTCGAACGTGTGGTGTTCAGACAGGCGTATTTCTTTGACTTCTCACTAAAACTTGAGTAAGTTTATTTATTTTATTTTTTGCAATGGAAATGGAACATGTGCTCTTCACTAAAATTGACTAATGATAGAAAATTGACGATAATTCTATATACCTAACAAAATAGAGGCTTTATAGCTCTTACGTCATAGGTTTCACCTATCAAATTAATAACAATTGGTCTTAATATTGTTTCCATTTTGTATCGTACCTTAATATTCTAAGCACGCATGTATTTATATCGACCGCATCGCTAGATCCTGAGGATCTAAGACATAAAAATCTTGAGTCCTGCATCATTGTAACATGTATCGGCGGACACCCCTGGTGTCAAATTTGATCTAATCAGTCCCGTATCTATTTTGGAAATCATCATTCATTTATTTAATTCAGCTTCCACAGGCCACAAATTTTGCTTGAGAAAAAGAAACTTACCCCACGAAATAAAGCATATGATAAATGTTGAAATATGAAGGTAGGAAAAATCCTGAGGTGACTGCTGATGTTGTTTATTGTGGGACGTGAGGCTGTAGAATTGCAAACAGCAAGCAAAAACCGAAAAATTCTTATATGAATTTAGTCTATAACCTACAACATGCAGATGTTGTGGTCTAAAAAATAGTTATATAATTATTTTTACATTTATTTTAGATTAACATGTATCACTATACTTATATATTATTTTTTCAAATCACATCCATGCAAGAATATGAGGCCAACCCAAGAGCATAATACAATAATACAAAAGCCATATGTAATCGTTAATTCTGATCAAAGGCGTTGTGTCCGGGATCGGGGACCATTGATACTGCAAAAATGAATTTTACCCTCAAATCTCACTGCCTTCCTTCTGTGCTCTCTGCCCATTCTCGAGATCCTCATCACTGATGTTTTAACAGTGGAACTGGTCTGGGTCTTCTTTCTCTTACGTACAATCCATTAAAAAAAGAAATTTTATTTTAATTCCAATTTTCTCAAAAAGAAAAAAAAAAGAGAGAAAATTAAGGACTTTCATATGTTGTTAGCAACTACTTCAAATTAAAGTTTCGAGTTCTAGGAGATTTCGACATAGAATTAGGAAAATTTTAGCAGTTTCACTCATGGATCTTATGGTCTAAAGAAAAGTTACAAGAGCTAAACAACTTATGTTGATATAATAAAGTGATATTGAATGTTTTATTTAGTTCACAAAATTCACAAGTGAATTCGTAAATTGGATTCATGCAAAAATATACCATCGAATTTGATTTTCTTCCGACATTGCTTAAAAACGTGGGTACCTATAATTATCTTTCAACGTCAAGGACGGTAAGTATTAATCATCATCTCTAAACATATGCATGTGACTCATAAAAGCTATACTTCTACCACAGTACTCTTGTTCTTTCTTGCAGTTTAAAGCCAAAAATAGCGAAGAAATAAAACAGTACGTGCAACAGTATAATCTTCATATGTCAAAAAGCAGATAATTTCTGGCATTTATCCATCAAGAGCTGCCTACATTTCAAAATGTAAATTCAAATTTATTTTGTCGTTTGGGTAAAAGGGTCATGTTTTTTAATAGACGTACAAGGCCAAAGATCAGTAGTGTATTACATGTTGAGGATTCTTTTCACACTAGCTAGAGAAAGAGAAAGGAAATTGAAACACTGGCTGTATCTATTTTTTCTCTCAGATTAAAAAAAAAAAAATGGTCGGAGAACATGGCTGAATTGAATTAGCATTTCAATCTTGCAGGTTGAGTTTGTTCTAAGTATTTAACAAGAAAGTAAGTTGAGTGGTCCTCCTCTTCCTTTCTCTACAAAGTGGGCGTTTTAAAGAAGCCTTGGCTAACTGGTCCCTCACCTCTATAAACCGTAATATGTTGTAATATAATACATGATTCTATCTAATCATGCATACACATCAACATGACACTGCTTGCAGTATAAATACAGCAAATTTGAAGACTAGTGAACTTTCCTAATTTGTACTTGTGCCTTCTGTCAACTAGCATAATTTCTCTTTTGACTTGATGAAATGAAAAATATATTTATGAAGAAAAGAAACGACCACGCATGCTGATGAACACAAGATGGTAGCGTGTTATCAAAGAGTGCGATAGTAGTAGACTATGACCAAAATCAAGGATAAGTTCTGCAGCAGCTAATTGTCTAAGTTAATGACTTTATTCATGGCTATAAACTCATACATTAATAGTCGCACCACCTACCCAAAATGTATTATTAGAATTAGGGATGCAATGGAAAAAATAAACTCTAATACTAAAATATTCGACTCCTAAATTTGGGCGTACTAGTGTGAATATAGTACTGTAAGAAATATAGGACTCCTACCATAGACTTTTTTGTTGTACATATTAAGGTAATTCTAAGTGATCATCTAAACTCCCATAAACTCAAACTAAAAGTTTTGGGCGCTAACTTGATTCAAATTACTATATATTGACTAGTTCAAGCTTAACAAAATCTAAGTAAATTAAGCATGTTTGAACGAAATAAAGCATCGAACTACTCGCTAACAGTTAGATATATATATATTTTTAGCGATAAAGTGGAATTTGAATCGAATTCCTTTTTGTTGTCAATAAAGCATTGAGGCCAACTTTTGTGGATGAGCTAGCTGATGGTCCCCTAGGTTGAAATTGATTTCTTTGCTTACTTAGAAGCAAATTAATTTGTCTCGGTACTAATACAAATTTCTTAGAAAACAACTATCCTACAGTGACATTTGCAGACGATGGTCACAACTTATTTATCAAGGCAATGATAGCTCAGCAAGCGTGAAGGAAAATTGATAAGATTTTGACTAGCACATTTATCTGTCAGATGCTAAGGATACACGTGGCCGTCTATAAGCCATTGCTTTCCTTTTGTTTTTCCATTGAACCATGGTCGGTCGAATTCCGGCATCTTCACTTCACAATCGCACACCTTCATTAAGTATATTCTCTGCAAATGGAAGTGGTATTTCCTCTTTGAAACTTTCCTACAAGTTGTTTGCTAGCTAGGGCTGAGCACTGAATCCAACGAAAACTGCCATTCTTTCTCCTGTTGAGATGCTTTAATTTGCAAGAAGCAATTGGATACTAAGGTATGTTTTCGTCATGATTGTTATGCAAATTTATCTGAAGCATTTCACAGCTACATAGAGGGTTCCATTCTAGGGTAGTTCTTTTCTGCTTCACTTAATTTATCAGCATATTAGCCAATGTACAAAATAACTCTTTTGTAATCTATGTACTGAAGATTGTTGTGTTATAACAATTCTACATACAATAATTTTACTTGTAATCTTCATTTTATTATTTTTTTTAGGTAAAGGCGTAAAAATCTATGAGGAACTACATGAAGAAATTTTGAGGTCCGAGAAGTCCTTAATTTCAAGAAAGAAGAGTTATTTGGTTACATCCCTTGGCAGTTGTCAAACTGGTTAAGTTGCTTCTTGGTCTGAACCCAATTATGAGAAACATAAGATGATTGCAAGAGAAACAGATACAGATCAAGTGACGGCAAAACAAGAGGGCAACACAACAGATGAGAAGACCTCAAAGGCTTCAACAAGTTCAACATCATCATGGTCAAGGTTGAAAGATCCAAGGATTGTGCGCGTCTCAAGAGCATTTGGAGGTAAAGACCGGCACAGCAAAGTCTGTACGGTTAAGGGACTTAGAGACAGGCGTGTGAGACTTTCTGTTCCCACGGCTATACAGCTTTATGATCTTCAAGATAGGTTAGGGCTTAATCAGCCGAGCAAAGTTGTTGACTGGTTGCTTAATGCTGCAAAGCACGAAATAGATGAGCTGCCTCCACTGCAAATGGCTCCTGGAAGCTTTAGCCATAGTTTTCAACCAGTTTTGGCCTCTCATGGCGTTGAAGCTCATCAATCAAACAAGGAAGGACTTAGGAGGATGGGTGGTAGTATCAACTGGGATGATCCCGCAGAACCATCTGGATCGGATGCTTGGGATTCGGATGCCATTTTGAGGCCTAAATCGAAGGAAGTAGCAAGAGGGGATTCATCGCAGGATAAAGAAACTTGGACAAGAAGTGAAGAAGGGAAGCAACAAAGTAATTTTGAAAGTAGTCAACATGGTGCATATTTTTCATCCAACAATTTTTTCTCTAGACTTGGCCAATCTTCTTCTCCAAGCCTAGGGTTGCTGAATAGCACGGTTCCTTACAATTCTTTAATCAGATGGGATCCTTCAAATTTATCTTTGTCGCAATCGGGAAGCCCTGGTTTGACACCCCAACAAGAAGAATTTCACAACTTCAGTGTTGTGCCATTGCCATCAACAATGTCAATGCCATCAGGAGGACCTCACCAGGTTCTTGTATATCAACCTGGTATAACACAGTCTTATTTCCCTTCACATATTGCGGCTGCTACAACACCGGACTATGTCCCGAAACAAATCAATTTCCAAATGTTAAACACCAGTTCGGAAAATCAATTGTCGAATTCCCTTGCACCGCCTATTAATGACTCAACAAGCCAACATGCTGGTAGACCCTTTCACTTATTAAGCACAACCACCAAGCTCCTCCCTTCACAAAATGATCGTGAAGACAAGCAAGACGATGACAATGAATTTCACTCAAGGTAATCTCAACTCCTATACTTTATCACAGATGGTTTTTGCCTGAAGCAACACACATTTGACTGCACAATCAAAGCAATGTTGTGAGCAGTATGCAAGCATCTTTCTAGAGGAAAAATTGGAAGTAGAACAGCGTGGTGGTTGTGTATTCGATGACAGTCTATTTCTTCGTCGACAAATCAATGTCACACTCAGTTTTAATATTATTATGGTCATCAATGCCATTACCTCATGATTGATTTTGTAATTGTCTTGATTTCACCTGCCAAGAAATACTCATAGAGATTTATGTTTCCGTACTATGTAATTAACTTGTGTAACATGGTAGACGTTTGATGAGATGACATCATATACGATGTTTAATTCCACATTCATCATGTATCTATGCCCTCAGAATAGAGGCTATTAATTTAAATAATTTTTGGTTTTATAATACATTATCTTCGTAGTGTTATTTTACTAAGTATTCCTGCAAATGAAGAACATAGGGAGCTACTTAATTGTTACATTTTACTTTCATAAGTTTTGTACTTCGTGAAATGTGTAATTCTTATGAGTTTCGAAATTTTCAATTTAGTTTGGGTGGAGACAACTGTGGCATTCCTCCGACCTTGGTACTCTTTTTCTCCCTCACGAGAAAGTTTGGCCTGTCAACATGAGGGCAATTTCTCATACATATATTTATACGCAGACATAGTCAAATAGCTCCTATTCTAATTGTATGCTCTTATGTCCATACTCCTTTCTTAGCTATCATGCATGTCATAGTCTGTTGATTCTTAAACCCTAGTGTGACTAGTACAAAACCGAGTGAAGACTCAGAAGAGGGGAGGTAAGCATTAATTTTGCATTTTTCTTGTGAATAATGGCATGCATTTTTATGAGAATCTTTCAAAGAAACAAAAAATATCGGCTGGTGGTGATTAAGGACAAAAAGAAGTAAAAAGGTGTGTTATGGGGAATAAGACAAGATCCTAGATTATATTAGTGGAG